>CALYOO010000177.1:0-89324 GCA_945261195.1 Cryptosula pallasiana
AAACAGTATATTAGCATACGGCAGCTCACAGTTCATTAGTTTTATGGCTTTGTACTAAAGACAAACCAAAAGGTCATTGTCATACTTTTCAGAAAAGGTCACACCCGATACAAATAAAAGAGAACTCGTTTTTTTTCAAGCTTTCAATGATAACTTTCGAAATAAAAAAAGGCAAGCTAGGTCAGAAGCAACCTTAGAAGATAAACGAACTAGAAATTATCATTAATAGCGAAGAAACCTGGAAATCAAATATGCTATAAGTTAGACCTTGGCATTTATGTACTGCTGAAGGAAAAATTGAAACAATTTTTTAATAAAACACCGCAACTTCTTAACTAAGGTGGACCAACCCTCAGTAATGTATAGTCAATAGGGAGTTGTCCCACTTCTAGCAAAGATGAACAACTCTAAAATCATCAGTGGTTTGTGTTTATGTGTCCAGTGCAGCAGTTTATGTTTGTTGTAGATATACAAGTTGTTAAGTGTTCGTGCTAGTGGTATCTGCCATTGGCTGATACAAAAAATAACTTGTAGTAGAAACTTAAATCACTAATTAGTAGACAGTACATTCATGATATTAGCCAGATGTCGAGGAATGCATGACTTGAAAGATGATTATAATTGCATAAGAGACACAGATCGTCTCAAATAATGAGTCCTTGAATCACATAAAAATGATGAGACATTTGATAACACATGGATTTGTCATGTTTAATTAACATCTTTTAGTAATGTGTCTACAAAAAAATTTCTAAAGGTTACCCATTTCCTGTTATCACTACCCCTTCACTCTTCCACTTCAGATTGAGAAGAATGCACAAAATTTTTCTGTAAACACAACTAAAACATGTTGTTTACATTTCGATTTGTCAAAGAAATAAAAACAGTGTAGCTGCGTGATTATAGAAAATAAATTGCTGTGGCTAGTTTTTGCATTCATCTTGTTCACAGCAATACAATTAAAACCACTAACTTGCCGATTTACTAAAACACTAATATCTAGTTTTTTGTCGAAAGCCACAAAAAATACTTATATGATATTTGTTTTTTTCCAAACTCATTTCCTACAGTTTGTTTGTTTCAGTATAGCACAAATATGAAAAATAAGTAGCTGTGCCCTCACAGAGTAAGGGAAGACAAGTCTACTATCAGTGTGCATTTTGGTATCCTACTCGTAAGATCATCGCTAGTAGTAATGTAGGAGTAGATCTCTGTCATGGTGTCTAAGGACAAGAAGGTTCTCCTGATTCCAAGTGCCTTTTTGTTGGCATTAGTTTATTGGTTTCAATTTTGTTTGTAATTGCATGATTAACTAAGTAATTATTGTGCAGGTGTTGTTTATATTAGGGTTTGTATGATGATTTAAATTGGGAGGGGGTGGGGTGAAGGTTGAGTATTGCATGAAAATAAAGTGCTGTATTATTGTATAGCTTTATTACATAAGAAAAAACATTATAGATATGCATTGATTACTTCTATCATTGATTCAAAAAAATTTACGGAAGCTTCTACCTCACAATTTATCTGTAGGTATCTGCTAACCTGTGGCAGGATTATACACCAATATTTTTGAGTCCATTTACATTGAGCGATCTTTTGAAAAAGCATTTTATTCCGAGCAACCTTTTTAATTGTTTTTAAATAGATATTTACATCTACAATATTTGTCATACATATAATAGTTTCAAAATTGTTATTCATCGTCTCTACTAACAATTCTAGAGCATAGCCTTGCTGACACATACTACGATTGGTCCATAGAGATTTCTCCATACAACTGTCCGTACTCAGCAAATGTTGAGTAGCACAGAAAATCAATGCCTGAAACATTGCTAAAAAGACTGACTTTTCTTGAACAACCATGTTGTCTTTCACGTATTTATGATGAACCTCTGGAAGAAAATCTTTTACATGACATGTCTTTTTTGTTGACATGTTGATCAGAAATAAAAAGGAAAAAATATATCAGTAAAGGATAATAAAAATTGAAGTAAAATAATGATAATAATTAAAAGAGGTTTTTATTTTTCAACTAGTATTTATTCTTACCTTATTGCTGAGAATCCTCTTAGTAGTTGTGTTATAGATGCTGTTGTAGAAGTTGTTCCTTCCGATTTTGTTGCAGGAGTGAATAATTTCTGTGTAAAAACAGTGCTTCTTAAATAATCAAAGTTGCACCGATTGACCCTACAACAAATGAGAATGCTCGCGCGAAAAACGCTTCACAACATATAAGAACACCTACTTGACTAAAAATGTTTCTCCGCCTGAAAATCTCTTTATAATATATAAGGTTTTTGCATGAATGAAAAAAAATTTCTTCTCCTGAAAATCCCGTTAAAATGTATAAGGTTTTCGCACATATAAATAAACTGTCTCTGCCCGAAAATCCCTTTATAATATGTAAGGTTTTTGCGCGAATGAAAAATATTTTCATCACGCAAAAATACCTTTACAATATATGAGGTTTTCGCGCGAATGAAAAAAATTTTCTTTGCTCGAAAATCCCTTTATCATATATAAACTTGTCGCGCAAATTAAAAAAATTTCTTTGCTCGAAAATCTCTTCATCATATATAGTTTTTCGCGCAAATGACAAAAAAATGTTCTTCGCGCGAAAATCCATTATAGTATATAAAATTTTTGCGCGAATAAAACAATTTGCTGCGCACGAAGATTCCTTTATAATAAATAGGTTTTTCGCACTAATTAAAAAAATTTTCTTTGCGTGAAAATCCCTTTATAACATATAAGGTGTTTGAGTGAATGGAAAAGTTTTTGTTTGCCCAAAACATCCTTTATAATATATCAGGTTTTCACACGTGAAAAAAGTTTTCTTTGCACAAAAATACCTTTATAATATGTAAGGTTTTCGCGCAAATAAAAATACCTCTTCGCGCAAAAATCCCTTTATAATATATCAGGTTTTCAGGCAAATGAAAAAATATTGTTCAGATTTTTATATGTTATAAAAGGCTTTTCTCGAGAGACTTTTCGTTGGTTTGGGCTCAGGTCAATCAGTGCAACTTTGGCCATTTAAGAGCCACGGTTTTTACACATAAAGCATCCACTCCAGCAACTGAAGAAACAACATTTGCTACAACTGCTAGGAGGACTCTCTGCATTAAGGTAAGAAATAATAAAGAATCATTTAACACCAGTTGAAGAGCTCAACTAGTTGCACTGTGGAGTAACTATCTTTGAATTAATTATAATTAAATAATAATAAATAGCTCATACTTTTTCATTTTTTTAGAATGAATAGTCAAAACGCTGAAAGTCAACTGATGATTGAAGAACCAGAGACCCAGAAATTTCTGTCTCCTCTGTAATTGACCATCTGTAAAAAGAAAAATGCGAATCCCTACCCAACAGATCTCTACGGTCTCAAGCCAGAAAACGTTGTACTGTCAACTCGGAAGAGCAAAGACAAGATGATGAGTCCATGGAAAATGATGAAGACTCGACCAGCAAAGTAAAAGTTGCGATGAATGTTGAAGACGACGCACTTCTCCGCCACACCAAGATTCCCTTTCAGGACGTCAACATCAACAACATGAGTGCCCTCACCCACAAAAGCACCTCTTTGCTAAATACTGTGATCACGCACCGACAAAGCAGCATTGAAAGAACTGCACAACTTCAAGATTTACCAGTGCCAACAGTTATGGAGGTGTTTACCGTCGAATTTCGTGATGAAGCGATGTGTGCAATCAGCTACAACTATCAAGAGGACAAGAGTACAACTCGAGTGAAGAGTGATGTTTCAAGCGACATAAGATTGCTCGTTAATAAAGCTAAACAGACATATCTGATGGCTTCGATCTACATTGGAAAGGGAAAGACTGGAGAAGTGATTTCCGGCACTGCTGATAGTTATAGTTGCTCTTTAAAGTCAAAGGATGCGTTTAACGTGTTGGTAGGCAAGAGTATGAGGCAGATCAAGGCTTATTTCAACATATCTTACCTGCATGATTTTCCACCAGGTAGTGTCATAAGCGATAAAAACCCAGGAATGCTAAAAAAGTGCGACGTTTGATGGAACAAGGCTGCCGAGACTCTTGTGGCTCAGTACAGATGCATGACGGATGAAGAGATACTGGCCGGAGATTATCTGCATTCCCACTCAAACAGCTTTGGCGGTTGTATGGCAAAAATACAGAATTATTCTATCCAGAACTGGATCAAACTGCAGACAATACAATTTCTTACAACCTCTTCAAGCCTTCATTCAAGCCTCCTATCTACCAGATGCTATAAAACATCACAAATTTCTCACCTACTTTGATGACACCGAAAAAGAAAAATGTGGAAAACAACAGCTCGACTGCCTGTTCACCAAGACAAGGGAGGCGCTTAATTATCTCTGATGGTAAGTTTTATTTGTTTTTCCGCGAAGTCGAAAGCAATTTTTAAGCTGAGCCCTACGATGATGTACGCTAGTCTCATTAGTTACTGTGTCTTTTAAATCTAACTAAAGAATAGTTCCCGAAAAAGAAGGAGAGAGAGAGACTTTTATTTGTACCTTGTAAGAAACGAGCTCAACATTAACGGTGAACATTACATATTAGTTACATAGTTATCATGACAAATACTACATTAATTTGTATTTTATAACGATTCTATTTGTTTTATCAATTAAAATTTCATTATAATAATTTACTTTAGCAATTTACTTAGCAAACTGGTTCCTTGTACATGTACTCCATTTATTCCTTATAGCGCATTACCACATGTAAACTCGCACCTAGGATAAGTCTGTAGGATAAATCTTCATATCGTATGGTCTCTCATCACATTGTCTCCTATGTCTTGCAAGCCTTTTACAATTTCATCCATGCTCCATCCTCTGCTTCTCAGTAAACAAAAGTATATGCAGTAATCGCTGCAAACGGTTGACGAAAAGTTTTGCACTCGTGTCTCATTAATCCGTTTCGAATCTTTTCCTCTCAGTCCCCTCAGCAACTCGCTTATGTCTGGGTAAAGAGTTACCGGTTGTCCAAATGAGTCGGAAAAATCCGCGCCAAAATCATCAGCGTAACGTCTACAAAATTTCAAATGTTGGAGACTCATGGCTATATTGGTTTTATTGTTGATGAAACAGGTACAGTGGGTGTTATTATGGCGTCCAAAAAAACTACATCTACCAGTCTGAGTCAAAATTCTATGTTTATCATCAACTGTTCCTTTGCCGATTAGTTTGCGCAGCTCCTTCTTGTAGCGCTGCAACTCAATAAACTGTTACGATTCCAAAGGAAAAGTACCTAATATAAAGTTTTGGACAGTTTCTATCAACGATTGAAACAGATCCGACTTGGCCTTTTCAACTATAATGATTTTTTCTCTCTTACTCAAGTCATCCAGAGCTAAAATAGCCATCTTATTTCTCACCATTCTTGTGAAGATTCCCATCTTCTTCCTCCTAATACAGTTTTCAGTATTCCGGGAACTACTGTGCTAATGATAGGACCTAGTAGGGAAACTAGAAATCCTCCTTTTTGAAGCACAATTTTTTTATTATCTATCGTTGATTTAGAAATAGTAATTGTATTTACAGGCTTTTACTTGGGTGCATAACACCATAGGTTGACCCGATGTAAAGTTTCCCAATAGTCTGCGATGATCATTCGTTTGCTGAGTTGTGTCTATTTGTAGAAAAGAGTACGGTTTTTTCGTCGCTTGTTCAAAGGCTTCTTGTACATATTTCGTTCTTCCGGGAAAGCATTAACAAGCCAAATGGGTAATCGAAGAAGCGTTTCCAGGATTTTTAAAGAGAAAAAAATAGTGGCTATTCAAGGAAATTGTACGATATCCTTTTGAAAACAAATTCTGATTAATAAAAAAGACACTTATGTTCAAATGATGACTATGTTTCGTATACAAAGCATTGGCATCGGCTTTACCACAAACTTCATCCATAAAAACATCAATTATCAACCATCCATTTTTTCTGTCTCTGGGGAAACTCATCATTATATCTATCATTCCTCGTGGAATATCACTCCGGATACATTGTCAAAGGCTTTTTGATAGGCTGTATAACAGTAGTGTATTTCTACCGGTGGAGGACAAGCTATAGTTTGACTAGCTTCAATCATTCATAAAATCACTTGCGTCTTCCCTGAACCAGTCGGACCCGCAACCATAGCAGTAAATGGAAAGTGCACCCTCGCGTCAAATCCTTCAGCATTACCATCCATGATGAATTAGATGTTCGCCGTCTGCCAATAGTTTTTTATGATATAAATGAGAGAGATTCTTGCCTTTTGTATTTCTTTGACAGCGCTTTTATAAATACTGAACTCGGTATCGCCTCCAAAAGTGAAAAATCCTATGACAAATACCAAGATCATCATAACTATTAGGACTTCTCGTTTCAGACTCGGCAAAACATTTACAATTTTACTCGCAGTACCATCAATAGTATCATTTCCATTCATCACATTCATCATAGCATTATAATAATGCAGCACTTCCTTCTTATACAACAGTCAACCTCACAATCTAAATCACCATACAAACCCTAATAAAAACAACCCCTGCAAAATAAATACTTTGTTAATCATACAATTACAGCAAAATGGAACACAAAAACTGGTGCACAAAAAGTACCTTTCAGGTTGCCATGGCACCTGGTGTTCAAAAAGGCACTTGGAACCAGGAGAACCCTTTTGTCCTTAGACACCATTCCAGGGATCTGCTTTTATCTGATTACTTACAAGCAGAGACTTTTAGCAAAAATCTATTTAGAATAGATCATGCCAAGGCGAATATTCGTCTAATTAAAAGTCGTTGCTTGTCCAATTGGCAAATGGTTTGAGCCAAACTTTACTAGAGAAGTTTTCGTACAAGACTATCACCAGTTTTTAAGTGCATGTGGTACTCGTTATGACTGTGAGAGCACTGGCATTTTGAAAGATCAATATCTAGATGAAACCATGATATAAAGATTCGACATGACTGGTGATTACTTCAAGAAAGGATTTCACATGAAAAACGTTGCTACTAGCATGAAGATCCAGTTTAGCACCAAAGCCACCGAGAGATCGTTTCTGGTCGCCTACTTTGCAAAAGACGGTGTATTGGAAATTGGTAGTATCTTTCAACTGGCTGTAGTCGGTGGTGTAGTGTTCTAAATGGAATGATGATTACCATTCAGATTTCGTCAATATTATCTTCAAATAATATCTGTTGCTTTCACCTAATCAATGTAGAATCAAGAGACCAGTTTTTGAAAACTTGCATTATTCCAATTAATCGGGAGACCATCGTTTAGCTGGTATGGAGATGAAAATGGTTTGAATTTTTTTTACTCATTCTGATGATACACTTCTTTTTACCCCAGCATATGGATGGTGTTTAAAAAAAATGATGTAACAAAGATTGTCTACAAAACATTTATCAACCGTATGCGGTGATTGTTATGTGTACTTTTCTTTCCTAAGAAATGGAGAATGGAAGATGTATGAGATTGTGAAAAGTCTATTTGCTATAAGATACAATGAGCTGAGAGATCACTGGGTAACAAGATTTATCCTACAGACTTATCCGAACTAAGTGTTTACACGAGATGAAACGCTATAAGAAATAGATGGAGTACATATGCAAGAAACCACTATGATAGCTAGTTTGCCAAAGTGAATGATAGCTACTAATTTGCTGAAACAAAATGCTATATCATGTTTTTGTTTTTATTGTAAGACATTAAGTCTATGTGAAAAACAATGTTTTAACTAAAGTCTTCTGTTCTACGGAGTAAACTCGGTATCGTAACTAAAGTCATATAACGACAAACAAAAACCACCAGTTGAACTGTAAAGTTCAATGTCAATATACGTACCATCTCCTATAGCACTCATAATTTCTTTTGGAAATCATTCTCCCTATCATCCTCAAACATAAAATTCATTTGCTAAAAGATGTTGCATCTAAAGATAATTACAAGCCAACATTTTCGAAAGTAATTTAGTTTTAACAGCGCTGCTACAACCGCTTTTACTATATCGAGAGCGTAGAAGAACTTACCATTAAATGTATGTAATAGCATCTTTTGACTTGCACACAAAGCAAGACGGGGACAATTTATTTTTTCTGAGCATCATCGAAGTAAGACAGACGGTATTGAAAAGTTTATTCATCTCCCAAATTGGAGGCTTGAAGAAAGGCTTGGTGAGGGTGAGCAAGACTACGCCATAGGAAGTTGAGAAATCCTACGCTTCATTTATTCTGTTGAACAATTTGACTCCATAGTCTTGCAGTACATTGGCTGTGGCTATTTTGAATGGTACGTAGAGACTTCTGATCATCAGCTCCCCATTCATCATACATCTGCACTGAGCTATGAGACTCTCAACCATAGCACTATACTGCAGATCTGACTTCCTAAACAGGCTGGCGCTTGCAAAACTTTTGACTCTCCCCGGTGGAAAAGTGTACAAGTGAGCCATGTCAGCCATGCCATGTCATGTTGGCTGACTCAGACTCTTCTTGACCAAAGCGTTGCATACATTTGTCGTGTTTTGTAGAGTGTGATGACCTTCGACCAAATGAAAAATCAGTTCTCCTAACGTTGCATTTACCATGTAAATAAAATTTGATGGCGTCTTCTGTCTTAGTTTTCCACTACGATTCGGACAGCTATTAAAACCTGGCTCTTTACTCAAGCGTCGTCTCATTCTCCTGCTGTAGGCTATTGTGCCTAAATCCCTTTAACTGTGAAGCTTGACGTCAAACACTTCCATGATTGTGAGAACGAGAAGGGCGCAAGTTTCCACTTTACGTTGAATGATAGACGACGAGTTAGACTCACAGTATTTAGCGAGGAGTTGCACTTTCGAGCAAGTCTGCTCAAATTGTTAATTTTGACTTTGTGAAATGAAACTTCAGCTATTCACGGAGTTGCTTGTTCATCATTTATTGTTGTTTTTTTTTTGGCAATGAGTCATCTTCCTCGGGCACGGCAACCATTTCTTGTTTATCAGTCCATTGTTCAGAGCTGTCAATACATCGTTTTCCTCGTAAAAAGCGTAGATGGCTGTTGGCGGGTGTGGGTTTGTCATGGACAAAATCTGTCAGTTCTTTGGATAGCAAAGACACAGGAGAAAATAATTCCTGAGTTTCTGGCTTATCAACTATCATTTGAGTTTCAGCAAGTTCTATCATTCGAGAACAAAAAGAAATATTAATGAAGCATAATAATCGTTGTAGATGATTGGATAAGCTTGCAGTTCATAATCTGCGCTACCAACAGATAGCATTTGAAGTCAGGGAAAGGAATCCTGGCTACAGGATGAAAGTAATACCAGTGGTGATATGGTGTATGGGAGGAGGAATGGATGAAATGAAAACAGAGGTAGATAGACTCCTTATAAGTATCAGCTCAGAAATAGTGAGCTGTGAGACGTTGAGAACAATAACGTAAGAGTATGAAAGTATCTTGGGGAAATTAGTTTTAAACATTTTTACAGAACACATGAGAAGAAAAAAAGTTTTAGTTAAAAGGATCACCAACAAATATTGGTAGTAATGAAAAAGTGATCCTAAAAAGTCTTTATTGATAATGACCATGACGATGATAATTAATAACGATTATGACGGTTAATAATGACGGTGATGATTAATAATGACAATGATAATTAATAACAGCAACGATAATTAATAGCAAAAATTAATCTTATTAATAATTAATGATGATAATAATTAATATTAATAAAGAAATGAAAATTAATAATGAATATGAAAACGATAATGAATAATAATAATTGAAATTAATAATAATAATAATAATAATAATAATAATAATAATAATAATAATAATAATAAATGACGACGAAGTGATGACGAAATGACGACGAGTTTTGACTTGCTAATCAAACTCCTCTATTTCCCTCTTTTCAATTGCTCACCACAGGAGTAGAACTCCTTTCTCCCTTTCCTACTTTCCATTGTTCATCACTGGAATAGGACTTCTTTCTCTCTCCTTCCTCTCAATTGGTCACCACAGAGTACAATTCTTGTATCCCCTTCTTCCTCTTGATCAATCACCATAGGAGTAGAACTCCTTTAGTAGTAATATATGAGCAGATCTCCCTACCAAGTGTTTTTTTGTGGATTAGACCTTGGGGGTTATGCAATGAGTTACGGCGTTGGATGGATTCGCCGAGTTTATATTGTATTTCATTTGAGAGACATTTGAGTGGCATTTGAGTGGCATTTAAGTGGCATTTGAGTTTTGATTATTTTTTTACTTAATTTGAACTCATATGGCAGCCAGATTTTGAATGTATGGCATTTAAGTTTTGATAATTTTTTTACATAATTCGAACTCATATGGCATCTTGAGAGAGAGGAGAAAGAAGAGAGAGAGGAGAGAGGAGAGAGGAGTTTTATCTACATTGAATAAATATATTGATCAAAAATGAAACATTATAAGATTATATATATTGATTACATAATAAGTAGGGAAAATCTTCCTATATAATATAGCTAGAGTCAGTAAATACTAAGTAATACAAAGCACTACAACTTGTAACGACAATCAATACATACATACATACATATGGTATCTTGAGAGAAAGAAAGAGAGAGAGGAGAGAGATTTTTTAGTTTCTATACATTCATGTATATATGGTTAATTATGTACATATTTATGGATATATTTATATCTACATAGAGAGAGGAGAGAGATATATCTACATTGAATAAATATATTGATCAAAAATGAATCATTGTATGATTATATACATTTATTACATAATAAGTAGGGAAAATCTTCCTATATAATATAGCTAGAGTCAGTAAATACGCACATGTCCATATTCATGTACATGTGCATAAATGGACATGAATAGGTACATGTCCATATTCATGTCCATATTCATGTCCATATTCATGTCCATATTCATGTCCATATTCATGTCCATATTCATGTCCATATTCATGTCCATTTATGTACATGTCCATATTCATGTCCATTTATGTACATACCTATGTTCATATTTATGTACATGTGCATGTCCAAATTCATGTCCATATTAACATTTTATAGCTATGTACAGAGGAGAGAGAAGAGAGGAGAGAGAGAGAGAGATTTTTTAGTTTTTTATACAACCATGTATATATGGATAATTATGTACATATTTATGGATATATTTATATCTAGATTGAATAATATAAATTTCTGACATAATAACTATATTGAATGCTATAAAGTATGTTGGAAAATCACCAAGTTAGTCCTCTAGATGGTTAAAATTTACAGTATTTGGGAAATAACTGCAAGAGAGGAGAGAGGAGTATTTGGTTGAGGAGAGAGGAGAGAGGAGAGAGAGGAGGCTTGAGCGTAAATATTTCTTTTAGTTATTTACATAATAAGTATATTGAATACTATAAAATATCTTGGAAAATCGTCAAATTAGACCTTTAAATGGTTAAAATTTACAGTATTTGGGAAATAACTACAATAAAAAACATTATGAATGTATGGCATTCAAGTATTGATAGTTTTTTACATAATTCGAACTCATATGGTATCTTGAGAGAAAGATGATAGCAATAGAGATTCGGAGAGAATGATGCAACAATTAGAAGAGTTTAAAAAGAAAGTATCCGACATGACAGCTAGTAAAGACAATCAAGCGTTAGGTGTAAAAATATTGTATCAATTGAGAGATTCTGGAAAACACGATCTGGATACTGACAGGATAAAACTCAAGGGAAGATGGCTTAGCGCTAAGCTCTGACAAACAACAAATTTTAATGCAGATTGGGAGAGGTAGCTTTTTTTAGAGCCTATAATCATCCTGATTGCACAGGTTTTAATATCAATACAAAATGAATCTTCCTCCTTTAAAATATGGTGAACGTTATTTTGTTATACCAGAAGAGAAGTATCATAGTTTGATGGAAAAGAACAGTGGGGCTAAATCAACAGACCAAGACAAGTTTGCGTCATCATTGTATGACAACCCGACAAAAGACAAAATGGTGAGAGATATCGAGAAAATCCAGAATATTTTGGTTGAAACGAATGAAATAGTAATGGGAATCAAAAACGAGTTGCTTGAGCGCAAAAAGACAAATGAAAATGTTCAAAGCACAAAAACCTATCGGAGTGATGTTGGAAAGATTAGGGGAGAGTACAAGCAACCAAAGAGCTGGAGCTCTGCTAAAACACCAAAGCTCTCACCATCATCGTTTGATAGAAACACAATTGACGATGATAGCAATAGAGATTCGGAGAGAATGATGCAACAATTAGAAGAGTTTAAAAAGAAAGTATCCGACATGACAGCTAGTAAAGACAATCAAGCGTTAGGTGTAAAAATATTGTATCAATTGAGAGATTCTGGAAAATACGATCTGGATACTGACAGGATAAAACTCAAGGGAAGATGGCTTAGCGCTAAGCTATCAAAGAATTTGTTGCAAGATGTACTAACTGTTAAAGACTCAATAAGATCAACAAAAGATAACTACAGTAGATTTAAAAGTCTGCTCACCACTCAAGGAATCACAACTGTCAGGAGATCCTCATGAAAAACTTATTTTAGCTACCTAGTTGTTAATTCAAACATCTTAGCAACAACTTATTAGCTCAAACATGACTTTGTTATACTCAATCCTTTATCCAACACCTACAATAATTCTTAGTAATAGTAGTGTAATGAGACTGAGTAATAATCTACACACACCTTGTTCACTCTCTATGCTGTAGCACATGTTTTTCCTTTAGTTATCTGCAGTTACTTCAATTGGATCTTATCCAGATGTTTTATAGTCTTTGCTGCTACTACGTTTTGTCTCAAACAAGAGTCCAAAGTAGGCATTGGTTCTACAAAATGCAAAAAAATTGATTGTTACAATTGTTTCATTTATTTTCATTGGTTTTATCTTCATATACATAAAGTAGCGAAGAAACAGTTTGTGTGAGTATGAAACTATCTAGTAGAGATAAATTAATATCTAGGTTCAACTAGCATTAAATATTAATTACTTTGTTAACAATAAATAATTAGAGTCAGTTACTTTACTAGTGCTCGGACAAACACACAATTTTGTTAATGTCAAAGTCTGCGATCTTACAAAGAAATAACTTAGATACTATTACTATTAGCATAAAATTATCTAGTAAAGATAAATTACCTAGGAGTGAATTCTAGTTGAGGTTCGATTATTTTAAATATAAATAATTAAAACCAAATTGATTGGAATCGTAGTAATATTTTTTAAATACAACATTGCTTTGCAACGACTATTAATGAAAGCGATTATGAAATGTTGATGAGTAACCAAGTAATCTAGTAAGGAAAACTGATTGAAATCACGGTAATATTTGTTAATAGATACTTGCGACATGTTTTATCAACGAAAAAATCAAGCGATTTTCAAATGTTTACAAGTAACTAAGCGATTTGGTAGAAAATACTAACAGAAATCACTCGATATCCGTTTTTGAAATATTTACGATAAACCAAATTGGGATATTGCTGTTATCAACCAAAAAATCAAGCGAGTATCAAATGTTTACGAGTAACTAAGTGTTTCAGTTGACAAAAACCGATTGAGATCATGTGACATCCGTTACAAATACTTACGTTAAGTTAGCAACGGAAAAAACAAATATTTCTTAGAATATTCGCTATAGCAAGTTATGATAATTTTGTACTCGCTCTAAAGGTAAAGATTTTCAGTCCGTTTTTGGTCAGACCAAAATTTATGCGAGTCGTTTTAGGCATTATTTCAGTCGACGTAATGTTACCAGTTCATTTTCACAAGTTTTTAATATTTATTTTAAAAATAAATAATTAGAGCTTTCTACTAGTGTTAAATGATTGTTGATTATTTTTTACCTTATCACCACTTAGAGCCAGATGATTTAATTAACTAAAGACAAATAATTATTTTAGCATTTCTTACCTTGATGCTCTCCTAGTAGCTGTAGTAGATGATGCTTCTCCGCTTGCTGTTGAAGAACTGGATGCTTTCTAAGTGAAAACAGTGGCTCTTAAATAGCTAAAGTTGCACTGATTAAACCCTATGAATCAGCATTTTTTCCAATGCTTTTGCGGGAATAAAAACTGTTTATTCCCGCGAAAGCAACTGTTTCTATTCGCGTGAAAATAAACTATTTATTCCCGCGAAAGCAACAGTTTCTATTCGCGTGAAATTAAACTATTTATTCCCGCGAAAGCAACTGTTTCTATTCGCGTGAAAATAAACTATTTATTCCCGCGAAAGCAACTGTTTCTATTCGCGTGAAAATAAACTATTTATTCCCGCGAAAGCAACTGTTTCTATTCGCGTGAAAATAAATTATTTATTCCCGCGAAAGCAACTGTTTCTATTCGTGTGAAAATAAATTATTTATTCCCGCGAAAGCAACTGTTTCTATTCGCGTGAAAATAAACTATTTATTCCCGCGAAAGCAACAGTTTCTATTCGCGTGAAAATAAACTATTTATTCCCGCGAAAGCAACAGTTTCTATTCGCGTGAAATTAAACTATTTATTCCCGCGAAAGCAACTGTTTCTATTCGCGTGAAAATAAACTATTTATTCCCGCGAAAGCAACTGTTTCTATTCGCGTGAAAATAAACTATTTATTCCCGCGAAAGCAACTGTTTCTATTCGCGTGAAAATAAATTATTTATTCCCGCGAAAGCAACAGTTTCTATTCGCGTGAAATTAAACTATTTATTCCCGCGAAAGCAACTGTTTCTATTCGCGTGAAAATAAACTATTTATTCCCGCGAAAGCAACTGTTTCTATTCGCGTGAAAATAAACTATTTATTCCCGCGAAAGCAACTGTTTCTATTCGCGTGAAAATAAATTATTTATTCCCGCGAAAGCAACTGTTTCTATTCGTGTGAAAATAAATTATTTATTCCCGCGAAAGCAACTGTTTCTATTCGCGTGAAAATAAACTATTTATTCCCGCGAAAGCAACAGTTTCTATTCGCGTGAAAATAAACTATTTATTCCCGCGAAAGCAACAGTTTCTATTCGCGTGAAAATAAACTATTTATTCCCGCGAAAGCAACTGTTTCTATTCGCGTGAAAATAAACTATTTATTCCCGCGAAAGCAACTGTTTCTATTCGCGTGAAAATAAACTATTTATTCCCGCGAAAGCAACTGTTTCTATTCGCGTGAAAATAAACTATTTATTCCCGCGAAAGCATTGGAAAAAATGCTGATTCATAGGGTTTAATCAGTGCAACTTTAGCTATTTAAGAGCCACTGTTTTCACACAGAAAGCATCCAGTTCTTCAACAGCAAGCGGAGAACCATCATCTACTACAGCTACTAGGAGAACATCCAGCATCAAGGTAAGAAATGCTAAAATAATTATTTGTCTTTAGTTAATTAAATCATCTGGCTCTAAGTGGTGATAAGGTAAATTATTATCAATAATTATTTAACACTAGTAGAAAGCTCTAATTATTCATTTTTAAAATAAGTGTTTGTCCAAGCTCTAGTAAAGTAGCAGACTCTACTTATTTATTATTAACAAAATAATAATAATTATTCAATGCTAGTTGAACCTAGATATAAATTTATCTCTACTAGATAGTTTTATACTCACACAAACTTTTTCTTCGCTACTCTATGTAGATAAAGCTAAAGCCAATGAAAATAAATGAATCAATTGTAACAATCAATTTTTTTGTATTTTGTAGTTATGATGTCTACTTTGGAGTCTTGTTTGAGACGAAATGCAGCAGTAGCAAAGACTATAAACATGTGGTCAAGATCTACCAACACCAATGATAGATGTAAAACAACATGACTTTCTCTCCTACTTATGTGACACAGCAAGAATTCCTTTCAAGATCCACCTACTTAGATGATACCAAACCAATGAAGACTCAAACTACATCAATTTTCAAGACAGCACACTTCTCCAACACAGCAAGAGCAAGAATTCCTTTCAAGATCTACCACCTACTTAGATGATACCAAACCAATGAAGACTCAAACTACATAGATTTTGAAGACAGCATACTTCCCCAACACAACAAGAATTCATTTCAAGATCTACCACCTACTTAGATGATACCAAGCCAATGAAGATGAAGACAGCACACTTCTCCAACACAGCAAGAATTCATTTCAAGATCTACCACCTACTTAGATGATACCAAACCAATGAAGACTCAAACTACATGAATTTTGAAGATATGATACCAAACCAATGAAGAGTCAAACTACATGAATTTTGAAGACAGCACATTTCTTCAACACAGCAAGAATTCCTTTTAAGACCTACCACCTACTTAGATGATGCCAAACCAATGAAGACTCAAACTACATGGATTTTGAAGACAGCACACTTCTCCAACACAGCAAGAATTCCTTTCAAGATCTACCACCTGCTTAGATGATACCAAACCAATAAAGACTCAAACCACATGGATTTTGAAGAATTCCTTTCAAGATCTACCACCTACTTAGATGATACCAAATCAATGAAGACTCAAACTACATGGATTTTGAAGACAGCACACTTCTCCAACACAGCAAGAATTTCTTTCAAGATCTACCACCTGCTTAGATGATACCAAACCAATGAAGACTCAAACTACATGGATTTTGAAGACAGCACACTTCTCCAACACAGCAAGAATTCCTTTCAAGATCTACCACTTACTTAGATGATACCAAACCAATGAAGACTCAAACTACATGAATTTTGAAGACAGCATACTTCTCCAACACAGCAAAAATTCATTTCAAGATCTACCACCTACTTAGATGATACAAAACCAATGAAGACTCGAACTACATGGATTTTGAAGACAGCACACTTCTCCAACATAGCAAGAATTCCTTTCAAGATCTACCACCTACTTAGATGATACCAAACCATTGAAGACTCAAACTACATGGATTCTGAAGACAACACACTTCTCCAACATAGCAAGAATTCCTTTCAAGATCTACCACCTACTTAGATGATACCAAACCAATGAAGACTCAAACTACATGGATTTTGAAGACAGCATACTTCACATGGATTTTGAAGACAACACACTTCTCCAACACAGAAAGAATTCCTTTCAAGATCTACCACCTACTTAGATGATACCGACTCAATGAAGACTCAAACTACATAGATTTTGAAGACAGCACACTTCTTCAACACAGCAAGAATTCCTTTCCCAACACAGCAAGAATTCCTTTCAAGATCTACCACCTACTTAGACGATACCAAACCAATGAAGACTCAAACTACATGGATTTTGAAGACAGCATACTTCTCCAACACAGCAAGAATTCATTTCAAGATCTACCACATACTTAGATGATACCAAACCAATGAAGACTCAAACTACATGGATTTTGAAGACATCACACTTCTCCAACACAGCAAGAATTCCTTTCAAGATCCACCACCTACTTAGATGATACCAAACCAATGAAGACTCAAACTACATGGATTTTGAAGACAACATACTTCTCCAACACAGCAAGAAATCATTTCAAGATCTACCACCTAAGCACACTTCTTCAACACAGCAAGAATTCCTTTTAAGACCTACCACCTACTTAGATGATGCCAAACCAATGAAGACTCAAACTACATGGATTTTGAAGACAGCACACTTCTCCAACACAGCAAGAATTCCTTTCAAGATCTACCTCCTACTTAGATGATACCAAACCAATAAAGACTCAAACCACATGGATTTTGAAGAATTCCTTTCAAGATGTACCACCTACTTAGATGATACCAAATCAATGAAGACTCAAACTACATGGATTTTGAAGACAGCGCACTTCTCCAACACAGCAAGAATTCCTTTCCCAACACAGCAAGAATTCCTTTCAAGATCTACCACCTACTTAGATGATACCAAACCAATGAAGACTCAAACTACATGGATTTTGACAAGATCTACCACCTACTTAGATGATACCAAACCAATGAAGACTCAAACTACATGGATTTTGAAGACAGCATATCCTTTCAAGATCTACCACCTACTTAGATGATACAAAACCAATGAAGACTCAAACTACATGGATTTTGAAGACAGCATACTTCTCCAACACAGCAAGAATTCATTTCAAGATCTACCACCTACTTAGATGATACCAAACCAATGAAGACTCAAACTACATGGATTTTGACAAGATCTACCACCTACTTAGATGATACCAAACCAATGAAGACTCAAACTACATGGATTTTGAAGACAGCATATCCTTTCAAGATCTACCACCTACTTAGATGATACAAAACCAATGAAGACTCAAACTACATGGATTTTGAAGACAGCATACTTCTCCAACACAGCAAGAATTCATTTCAAGATCTACCACCTACTTAGATGATTCCAAACCAATGAAGACTCAAACTACATGGATCTTGAAGACAGCATACTTCTTCAACACAGCAAGAATTCCTTTCAAGACCTACCACCTACTTAGATGATTCCAAACCAATGAAGACTCAAACTACATGGATTTTGAAGACAGCATATTTTTCCAACACAGCAGGAATTCCTTTCAAGATCTACCACCTGCTTAGATGATGGCAAAGCAATGAAGACTCAAACTACATCGCTTTTGAAGACAAGATGATACCAAACCAATGAAGAGTCAATGTTACACAACATTACTTCCTCTCCTGCTTAGATGATACCAAACCAATGAAGACTCAACTACATGGATTATACTTCGATGATGCTGAAAAAACTGTCCAGAACAAGAGCTCAAGAAGCTAATCTATAACTTAAGGCAATCATATCACTATAGGTGAGTTTTACTAATTTTTACCATAAATTAAACAAAATGCTGAATATATACATTTTCCTAGTGAAAAAAAGACTTTTTTTTGAAATTAGTGTATTTTTTACAACAAAATGCTGAATATCTACATTTTCCAGGCGAAAAAAGGACTGTTTTGGAGTAAATAATGTATTTTTTTACAACAAAATGCTGAATATATACATTTTCCAGGTGAAAAAAGGACTGTTTTAGTGTAAATAATGTATTTTTTTACAACAAAATGCTGAATATATACATTTTCCAGGTGAAAAAAGGACTCTTTTGGTGTAATTAGTGTATTTTTTTCAACAAAATGCTGAATATATACATTTTAAAGGTGAAAAAAGGACTTTTTGGTGTAATTAGTGTAGTTTTTCCATGCTGAATATATACATTTTCCTAGTGAAAAAAAGACTTTTTTTTAAATTAGTGTATTTTTTACAACAAAATGCTGAATATCTACATTTTCCAGGCGAAAAAAGGACTGTTTTGGAGTAAATAATGTTTTTTTTACAACAAAATGCTGAATATATACATTTTCCATGTTAAAAAAGCACTTTTTTGGTGTAATTAGTGTATTTATTACAGCATACTTATAAAGCAAGTATTTTTTGTTTGCTTTTAGATAGATAAAAAAGAATCAAAAGCACTTGGTGAAAATAATGCTCAAGAAAGAACAAGCTGAACAATGTAACTTGGTGAGTTATTTCCCTTTTCTAATAATGTAAACTATCCAATGTAACTAGAACTATAATTCAAACTCATGTAATCATTTTACATTTTTGCTTAATCATTCTATACTAATACATAACTTTTTTATTTTAGTTCATTACGAAATTAAAAGCACATAGAACAGAAGTCTTCCTTCCTAAGATATAACATCAGTACATCAAAGACATCATTGTAAAGGAACAAACTATGCATTAACTGTTATTACTTTGTCTTTATTACAAGTTGTAGTGCTTTGTATTACTTAGTATGTATTTACTGACTCTAGCTATATTATATGGGGAGATTTTCCTTACTTATTATGTAATAAATGTATATAATCAGACAATGATTCATTTTTAATCAATGTATTTATTCAATTTAGATATATTTCCTCTCTCCTCTCTCTCTATGTAGATATAAATATACCCATAAATATGTACATAATTGACCATATATACATTAATGTATAGAAAACTAAAAGATCTCTCACTCCTCTCTCTCTTTCTCTCTCTCAAGATACCATATGTATGTATGTATGAATGCATTGATTGTCATTACAAGTTGTAGTGCTTTGTGTTACTTAGTATTAACTGACTCTAGCTATATTATATAGGAAGATTTTCCCTACTTATTATGTAATCAGGTATATAATCATATAATGTTTCATTTTTGATCAATATATTTATTCAATGTAGATATATCTCCTCTCTCTCTATGTAGATATAAATATAGCCATAAATATGTACATAGTTAACCATATATACATGAATATATAGAAAACTAAAAAATCTCTCTCCTCTCTCTCTCTCCTCTCTCATCTCCCATCTCTCCTCTCTCCTCCCTCCTCTCATCTCTCTCTCAAGATACCATATGAGTTCGAGTTATGTAAAAAAGTTATCAAAACTTGAATGCCATACATTCAAAATCTATATGCCATATAAGTTCAAACTAAGTAAAAAACTAATCAAAACTCAAATGCCACTTAAATGCCACTCAAGTGCCACTCAAATACCCCTCAAATAAAATACAATATAAACTCGGCGAATTCATCCAACGCCGTAACCCATTGTCTCAACTCCAAGGTCAGATCCACAAAAAAACACTTGGTAGGGAGATCTGCTCATATATTACTACTTCCTTTCTCTCTCCCTTCGCTCAACTGGTCACCATCACCACAGGAGTAAAGCTCCTTGCTCCCTCCCTTTTCTCAGTTGTTCCCCACAGAAGTATAACTCCTTTCTCCCTCCCTCAATTCAATTTTTCAGCGCAGAAGTAAAACTTCTTTTTTTCTTTCCTCCTCTCAAGCCAGCAAGCAGCTCCACAGGAAACCAGTCAGACAGAGAGTAAGTAGTTGTCTGCGTGCTAGGGTACACAGAGAATTCAATGCCTAGCATCTAAAATCAAATAAAAAACTAAATCCTATCAGTTGTGGATATATAATGACACAAAATATGCAAATAAGGTTATTAAAAATGTGATACAAATGTAATACAAATAATGTTTATAGAAAACTTGCATTCTGTAATCCAAAACTTGTGCATTCAAATTGAACGGCTTGCTCCTTTTCCTGTGTTAATCCATAAGCTTATAATTGCCCAATCAGTGAATCTTGTTGCCTGCCATAAGTTCTGGCACTAGTCTGACTGCATGTCTCATATTTTGGCAAAGACCAACAAACTCTTCTTTTATAGGATTTTGATAGATAGTTTTGAATTTGAAGGCAGTTAAAAACTTTGGACAAATTTTAATTTTTAGTACTTTTCATCCACTGTAAGCCTTTGTACTGTTGTTACATAAAATAAGGTTAAGCTACAGTTACAAAAAAATGGGAGGGAAAGCTTTTTAAGCAGGTTGATTGGGAGATGATGGGAGAGGGAACTGTAATTGATGGGATTGGTTCCATAAGACTAACAACTTTAAAAGTTTCAGCTTTTCTCTGCCGGATTCCGTTTTCTGTGTGTGCTTTGAGGGGAAATGTATTTCCTTGGCAAAGGGAACAAGTATGACAGAGAGCTGGATGAGGTTTAAGAGAAACAAGTGGTGGCATAGTAGTGGCGGGACCATTCTTTAATCGAAATCACATGAACTGCAATACTGACTACTGAGTGGGTGTCAAGCAAAATGATTAAAAATGTTTATGAAACCTCTCAAACTTCTTGAGCAGTGTAAATACTACGGATAATTCAACAATGTAAAGCCTCGTTAACTTGCATAAAGAGCTTATGTCTCAACATTTCTGAATGACTGAATGGCTACTATTTGTGTAAACACCAGATAATAGTTTAAATTTCTAAGCTTATAGAGCAGAATTTTTTGCATTCTAAGGAAACAATGTTTTTCACAGTTCTAAGTAACTTCAAGCCTACCAAGTTTATGTGCATTAAAGAAGGCTTTTAGTATACTGAGTAATTAAAGTCTAAGAAAGAAAATTCAATTTCATTTAATTGTCGACAGTTTCTTTTTTAAATTTGCAAACACTATAACACCACTGTTGCGCAATACACTACATAAGTCGATAGATGGTACCATCATTTTAATTGGTTAAATAATACTACAAACAAAACAAAACTTTTCCCTACCTTAAATAGTCATTGATCATACTATTTTGCACCATTTTGGCACGGCTTTGTGCTGGTTGCTTACACCGTTAGGTGTAACAGACAACTGAGAATGTCTTGTTATTCATTTTGCATAAAGTTCCAATAGTATTGTTGCTGTACAACATCTATTTAAAGATTGTGATATTTCGTTGATGAACCGGGGTTACCTGGCACCAGATGATTCAAATGCAGATTGCAAAAATTTAAAAACTGGTAAGCCTTAGTGTAGCTCAAAGTAATTACGAGTGAAAGCGGATCCACAGGTTAAGAGTTGCTTTTCCAAACGAGTGTGAATTACTGAAATGACTCAGCCTAGTTGTGGAGGTATATGAGGGTCAAAGGTCGGCCAGAGAGACTGCCCATCTTAATGATAGAAACAAAATAGAACAATAAATACATGATATGCTGCAGTGGTCAGCTTTATGTTATAATTATTGTTTCCATATCATGACAAAATATCCCCAAATCTCTGTGGCTTGCTACCACAAATAATTGGCGACAAGGGCATATATTTCCACGACTCAAAGTTTATCGCCGTTGGTTAAACCACGCCCACAGAGGCAGTTGCAGTCAGTGTGCTGTTGAGTGCAATTTAGCCAACTAGCGTTGCAGGCTGTTTTTATTATTATTTTCTTATATTGTTTGGGAATAAATGTATGAAAAAATATCACAGAGTTGCTGGCTAGCTAGGGAAGCTGTGTGGTGACAAAAGATTTTAGTAGCACACTGGCTATGATTCAGTAAATTATAATATTTATTATTATTTATTAGTGAGTAATAAATAATAAAAAAAGAGCCAGGGGAATTTTTGCTAAAAAAAATTTGTATTATTTGTTTTTCATTACTGCAATAATTAATTACCTGCAGCTAAGATTTTTTTGCTTCAAATCAGTTGTATTGTTTCATAAACAATAGTGTAATAAAGCACAAACGATCGTCGTTAGTTAAAAATAAACACACACAAGCTAACGATGCCATGGAGTTACATTGGATAATTTGTGGCTCCCTGTTTTATTATGTATGCCTGGTTTTATCACCTTTTGGCGACATTAGCGTTTCCAATGGCAATAAACATCTGGAATTCGGCTTGTCGCCAATTTTTTGCTTTCAGAGAGCGACAATTGTTTTTCCACAAGTCTCACGACAAATTTATCGACAATGGCATTTCCAACAGGAATTTCCCTTCATCGCCGGCAGTATCGCCAATTTGTCATGATGTGGACACATAGTAATTATTGTACTGGAATATGATTGGTTTCAGGTTGTAATGTATGATCTATAATTTTATATCAGATGGAGAAACTAAACCAGAGAGCTCAGTTTTATTCTCAGTAATAAAGCTCAAACAACAAGCCTAGTCTTGTTATTGCTCTGCAAAGAGTGTTGCAGTTATAATTTAGAAAGAAGAAACACAGCCTACCAACTTTGCTGGACCTAGTAATAATAATGCTAGTTGAGACAAAACTACCAGAGAAAACTTCCAAAAGTCAGGCAAAACACTGATAATTAGAAGTCACATAGACCTCAGAGTAACGATTATGAGCAAGTGGTGGCCAAATTTCACTACAGTATGCAATTAACAAACATTCTTATTTGACCAATTAAAGTGTTCAGATGTTACAAGTTTGGTCGACCTTATGGTGGTTTTATAGTAAATACTATACAGGTGATTTATAATATTATTATATTTGTTAATATCCAAAACTAGTTTTTACATGTACATCATTTCATACTCAAGTAAGTGTATGACGAGTCGATAAAAGCAATCTGTAGCTAGTGAATACAGTTATTGCTCAATACGAGCATCCAATGTTTGTTTGTTCCACTCAGCCTTCTGTTATATTCAGTAGTAAATAGCTGAGAGTCATTTTCGATTAAAAGTATTTTTAAAGTAGCCATATGTCAGAACATACAATTCCACCGCCTGATCGTATAGTTTGCTGATCTATAACAAAGACAAGATAAAATCTTTAAAAGCCACATTTAAACCTACAATCCCCTCATAGTTTAGAATCTCATTTTGTGCAAGATTGTACTTACAGTGTTTGCCGTGCTCAAACAACATTTACTAGTTGGTCTGATCAGTTGTTTTACTTTCATTGTTTCATTGATTCCGAACAAAAAATATATGAAAATTAGAAGGGATGCAGCTTTATTTTTGAAAGTAAAAATACGTAGCCAAAATAAAAAAGATGCTCTTGATTTTAAACTGGAGCAAGTACACCACCAAATCATCAGATTACACTTCTATTGTCGAATTTAACACAACTGCTTTATTTCGGTAAGGAAAAAATAAAATGTATACCTCTGTGTCACCTCCAAGCACCACACAGTCATATTCACAAAGTTCTCCTAGCTCTGGGCGCACACAAGCTGTTGTACATTGTGCTACAAAAAAAAATATATGCTTCAAGTAACTACCGTAACAGCAAATATACGAACCAATGTTTAGTTATATGATTCGTACATAACATTGTTTGTCTCATAAGCAGAGATTTCTCAGATAAATGTCGATAGATAATTTTGAAGGGTGATTTTAGCTATGATGCCAGAGCATAGTTTTGATTGCGAAGATTAAATTTTTTCATATTCCACTAGGGTTGACTAAAATGTAATTCAGTTACCATTGCACTGCGAGGGTTGGTGTCCTCTTGTGAGATTTTGTCATTGTCATGATGAGTACACTATGATTTTTTGAAACACATTTCTATTGCTGAAACAGCAATGTTTATAAAATTTAATATTATCCACTATTTAAGTATTTTATCACACACCACTGCGTAGTATTTTTGGTAAGTAACAATGTGGTGGATTTTGGTGGAATTCTGTTGTGACCAGTGTATTGAGAAAGTGCATGTGATGACCTGTAGCGGATTTTGGCATCCTGCTACTTCTCCACTAACATTGTCCCTGGGCAAACTGCTGTCTGCTGGCACAAAAAGACAGTCAGCCTCTGTAGGCTTGATAATACACAGTCAAACTCTCCCCAGAGGTGACCCTGTGCCTGGATGGAACTGTCAACTAGTTGCAAAAGAGTACCCTTGACTTTAACAACTGTAATGGGCCGGCGACTCAGACATACACTCAGTGCTTTTGAGTAGTATAAGCATTTATTTTTATCCACAATAAAAGGTTGCAGCACAACAATGACATGTATGAACTGCTATAATGTACCGCAATGAACTGAAAGTTCTGCCTTTTATAGGCAGAGTTACAGGAAGTGACCGGAAGTGTTTGGCCTAGTTTGCCAAACATTTCAATCACACATGAGAAAAATAAGATTTAACCAATAACATGATAGATAAAACTACTAGCCAATGATACATGAATAAATATATTGAACAAAAATGGTGCCCAGAAGAAAGGGACGGAGTCTACGGGCATCTCAGCCAGTAGTAGCTTAGCATTCCTCTCTCCTATAGTTCCCAGTCTTTTATGGCAGTGGATCTTGGTTTCTTGACTTCTGAGGATGATAATCACTTGGATATGGGTCCTAGACATCCTTAGATTATTTTTTCTTTCCCAGACTATGGCAGCCATCTTGATGTTGGCATGGGATAGCTACCCAGAGCCGGGATAGTAATTACACCGTGCCGTAAGGTTAAATAATGGTTCTATTGCTTGTATGAGCAAATAGGTGACTTGTAATTTATCCTTGACTAGTCGATTGCTTATAAGAGGCATGCCTGAGAACTATAGGCTATCAGGGGACCTTACAAAGTAGTGGTCATTTATGGTGACTGGTAAAATCCACTACAGACTATCTGACAACAAACACACTCATAATTAACACTGGCACAAACCGCAAAATGAGCCGACATAATTGCCATCCAACACCGTATATATAGGACAATACCGGCAAAATACCGGCACAATGCTGGCACAGTGAAAACCCTGGGAAGACATCCCGGCTGGCATCAACATGGCTGCCATAGCCAGAGAGGGTAAAATTAGCCTGAAGACCCTAGGAGCCAATATCTAAGTACTAGATGGCTCCAGATACCAATGATTCAAGACCAAAGGAACTAGAAAGATCAAAAACCTACTACAAAGCTCAGAGACATCCAGCAACAATTTTCCTTGGCTATAGACACAGCAGGGTGCCATCTATATTCAATCCTGTGCATGAAATTTTATTAAAAGGTAACAATAACTGTTGTGTGCTATTCGTTTATCTATACCTTAATAATATGTTCAATTGTTCTACTCATCAAGTAGGCTAATCACTCTCTGTAAACTTCTTGTGACTTGGTCTATAAAAGGCCAAGTTTTCTTGTATTCATGACCACTGTCTACTCACAGTTTGCCATTGCCCAGTGTTTGCTCTTATGCTGAGATTGTACAAGACAATAAACGTCTAAACTCGAAAGCACAGACTTAATGTGTGAGCTGCGAGCTCACCATTGATTGTGGAATTGAGTTACTGCTCCATAACACTTTGCTAGAGCCACGACAGCCTCATGCTCTTTCTGATGAAGGGAGATTATTGTTGTCAGGCTTGTAGAGGCCGACTGAGGCACTGTGGCGGCAGATGGGGTGACTGCCTGTATTTAACTGTTTAGTGGTTAGGTTGTGCGAATGGTGGAATCCACCACAACAACACTCTTTATCACCGTGAATAGGAAAAATTGTATCGTTCAAGTTGCGCAAAACAATAAAAGATATAAAAAAATTTGATTATGAAACTTGTAGTAACTAATAACAAATTAATAGCAGTAGATTGCATCTAATAACCAACTCTGAATGACTTATCATTAAAAGCTTAAGGTATTAGTCAGTCTATCTTTAGCTAATTGTTAGTAGAGTAAGTCAGATGCTCTGACGAGAGAAAGGACAGAGTTCCAACTGGCTGTTTGCTTTCTGGTTTACACACGTGAGAGCGACCCAATTAGTCTACAGTTATGTGTAGGGGGCTAGGCCTTTTGGCTACAAACAAACAATGAACTGTAGAGTGATCAGTCTCTCATCCGAGTTGTGACAAAGCTGCGCTTCATCTGGTGCTTGTATCATCATAGAGGCTGTTTTTATACAGGGACCATCTAATGATGAAAGTGTGCTATATTGTGCTAATGTGTTTCACCAGCTACCGGCGTCACTATAGAGGCTGCACTTATTCGGCTACAGCCTAATGTAATAATGATGCGGCTGTGCCTTACCAGCAACTTATTTCACCCTAAAGGTATTCAGCTACTGTCTAGTAATCAACGTGTGCTACTGATGGGGCTACGCCTCACTAGCTTCCTGCATTATTTTTAGCTCCTCCCTCAACTCGTAATAATTTTTGAAATGGTGCATTGAATCTACTGTTACTTATTCAAAACAATTGTCTGGTAGGTGCAGACCATTCAGATCCAGTGGTTACATTCCACAGATTTCTTTGCTGAAAACCTTTAGCTTACGTATTGGTACATCTATTAAGCATCTGGCTATCACAAATATATATAATCCCTGGCTCACACAAAAAAATCTACGCAATGCATCATTACACACAGAGGTTTGTTGTGCCTCTTTCATTTACTTCATTAGTTTATCTCAATTTACATGTAGTTGAAAGTTTTTTTTTTATAAATAAATAGTAATACGGTAACACGAATGATAAATCATGCCTAAAGCGACACATCTTTGACTAATAAACAAGTTGCCTGACTGAAATTGATTAGAGAAGAAAAGACGACTCTCAATAATCGTAATGCTTCCAGTACAAAATGTGATGGCATTTTGCACCTTTACATTTATAAAACATTATTGCCAAGTTTGAATTGTCTGATAATCAGCTGAACGCATCTTGCACCCACCTTATACAGACCATCACTTCTAAGAATGCTGCGATTAATACAAATGCCCGAACTCAAAACCTATAGCAAATAGAAGAGATTAACGCTTCCTAATCCTTGGCACACATAGTTTTTTGTGCTATGTCTACATTTTTTATGACACTTGCTGAGAAGCAAAAAGAATCAATTAATCGATTATGTTGTTTTGTTTATCATCACTGCCAAAATGATGCCCATAGCAGCAATGTTAATGAAAATACTATTATACGTCTTTGAACTAAAATAACCCCCAAAATGCAAATTATAAATTGTTATCGTAATTTTTAGAGTTTTATCTATAACCAAAAGTACCTCTAGATTGATGAGGTTGAGCAGTACACTGCTGCATTACCACCTTCATGCCTACTTTTTTGGTCACTATTTTGCTTTTACTACAGTTTTTCTGTTAAATAAAACTTTGGATTTATACTTTTATTTGAGGAGAAACCAGTTTTTAGCAGCGATAGGGTTTAATAATAGTTTTTAGTATGCTATCTGCATTTTGTTACAGTTATAATTTGTTTAGCATCATTCCTATTTTTATCATTTTATAATCATGCCTAGCGGTAAACTGTTGTTTTTAGTCTTCAAAAGAGAATTTTTAACAGAATATATGGCAATGTTAAAGAACTTGTAAAAATCTAAGTTCAAGGCTTCAATTCTGGAGACATGACAATCAATGAACCAGATCATAGCATCTGGTCAACAATTGTGTTATATTTAGAACTACCAGCTAAATCACAACTGCAAAATACATACATCTGATGTTTTGTAAATAATGTGGTAGATTTTGGTGCATGCCAGTAGTAAACTACTTGTTTGCTGTCAAAACATCAACCAGAAGTGCACTATAGTTTTACCCAGAGCCCTTGTAAAAGTGCTGTGGCGGTAGAATGACTTGCTGTGCCGGTACAACAAGTTGCAGGGCCAGTCTTGACCCCTGCAGGGCCGGTAGTGACCTCTAACTGACCTGGTAAGGTGATACTGGGCCGGTACAAAACGGCCGCCTTAGCCGAAGATCTCCAAAACCGTCTAGAAGCTTACACTAACCTTTGAGCCGAAAGTACCCTTTCTTGGATCGCCGGATATATTAACCACAGGCCAGACGTAGCCTCGTGACCCTATTGAGTCTATGATTGGACAATGGAGATAGGCCACTTGGTACCAATTATTTTTAACCTTGTTCTATCGAGTGATTTGCTAACTATCTATATACCGATTGCTATTGATCTGATTACTTCCTGTGCATGCATTCTTATATATAGTATGTGAATAACTTCCTGCCAGCCTGCCTATGAATAGTAATATATGAGCAGATCTCCCTACCAAGTGTTTTTTTGTGGGGTTAAATCCCGGGATTTATGCAATGTTTTACGGCGTTGATTGGAGCAGCGGGTTAGTACTTTATGGCATTTATTTTTTGATTTTTGTTTTACATAATTTTATCTCTTATGGCATCTTGAGTGTAAATTTCTCTCTCTCTTTGTATTATTCTGCTGGTGATGGAGTTGTAATTGCTACTGAATTGTTGTCATATATGTTGTGTCTATCACACTTGCAATCAGTACTATCTACATTGCTATAGTTGTTGTTATAGTTTTATTATTACATAATAAGTATTACATTATTTGGTTAATGGTAGATGTAATAAAGTATATAATAAAGTTTAATAGGTTGAACATATAGTGTTAAAGTCTATAAAAAAAACTTTTAATTTGTAAAGTATTTTTAATGACTTCACAAGAAATATCGTCACATTCAGGTTCAATGATGATAAGAAGATTTTCTTCAAGTTTAAGTTTACTATCTTCCGATACAGACAGAGAAAGTCCTGAAAAATCCTCCAAATCCTTATAACTAAAAACTCTATAAACTGGTGGTGGTGCAGTTGTAATTGCTACCGAATTGTTTTCGCATATGATGTGTCTGTCACACACGCAATCAGTAGTAGTTTCGGTTTCTTCATAATAGTGTATAGTAGAGTCTGTAGGACTTGGACGTTCCAAAATTAAATCACCGTGAGCCAGAGGTTGTATAACAGATGGAATTGATGGTGATGAAGTTGGTATAGCTATTGTTGTCATTTGTGAATTCAAAGCGAAATCAACAAGTGCTCGTCAGTCTAATGGAACTCGATCTAATGGAACTACTGGCTTGTTTGTAGTTTTTGTCGTTGTTGAAGCTGTTGTCATCGTAGTTGCTGGAGTTGTCGTCGTCGTTGGAGTTGTGGTGGTTGTCGTCGGGGTTGTGGTTGTTGTCGTTGTTGGAGTTGTTGTCGTTGCTGTCTGTGGAGTTGTGGTGGTTGTCGTTGGGGATGTGGTTGTCGTCGTTGGAGTTGTTCTCCGAGTTGTAGTTAATAATCCCTCATCGTATAAACGGATGTAATTTAAAGCTTCATCGATTTTGCAAACAAAGTAGTGTTGAGGCCACCTATCGCGTCTGTCACAGCTTCTGCGTTGGTTGGGAGTTTCCATGAGACATGTGAGTCTATACAAACGGTATTTTAAAGTTTGTCTTAAAATACGAGTCGCTGAATGAACTTCTTCCATATTAAGAATTCCCTGATGACATCCGGAAACTCGATGAGATAAATTGAATGGATGTGTCTCTGTCGTAAGACAATAACTGATCAGGATAGGGAATAATAGAAGATAGATTCGGTATCCCATTTTTATTCAGAGAGACTTTTTAACCTAGTTTATGCTTCCATCATCTAGAGTTAACTGTCTTAAATTTCAGTGGTCTTTGGTTAATATGCTTCAACTAAAGCTCAGTATATATAATCTTGGGATCACATCTGTCTTTGCTATCCCCTTGATATGTGATACTGATGATAATCTTGTTTTGAACAGACTTCAGAGTTTCAAAGCTCGAAAACGACAAATTTACACCTTTGATACCATCGACGTTAGTGATAATAGTAGCTGGTTTTGGTTCCTTGTTGATCAAACGATTGCATCGAGTGCATGCAAAGTTGAATGTCTCAAATTCTTCTGTTAGTGGACAGATCAAACGTGAGGTGTTGTATTCAAATGCGCATAATTCTCCATTCCAAAATAGTTTTGTATTTTGAATAAGTCCTTTCGTATTATTTTTAGCTCCTATTACACATTCCTCCTCATTCAGAGTGTATTTTGTTGGAGTATTGCAAGACACGATATCTGTAGAAGTTTTGCTCTTGCAGATCCAAAAAGCGTTTCGAGGGATAAAAAACCGCAATATAAATAGTCGGAAGGGTAGAGTCTCACACAGTTTTCTCCATTTCTATCTTTATATTGTATACTCCTTTCGAAAGGTGAAAAAAATAACACATCATTTTTTTTCATAGCTCCAGTTATACATTCATCAATTTTGTTGGTATAAAATACTCCACTAACATCAAAAAATGTTAGTGTCAATAACAAGATAAATGCGCAGCCAATTTTTTCAAAATGTTTTTGCTTTCAATGCTGGGAGCTAAATTCTTTTTTTGTTGATGTTCTTGTCATTTTATACGTAAGCAACTAGTGGCTTATTCAGCTCTCTCAGCTGCTTTTGGAAATGTGAAAAAATTCCGTCAAAGTGATTGCCGAAATGTAAGTATGGCTCCAATCGAGACTGAGACAAAAGAACATGTGATCCTGTCCAGCGAAATGAAGACAATCCTTTTAAAACCGAAATATCTATCAAATCACCTAGTTCAGCATCTTCCAAACATTGCTTCACATCAATCAGTTTGATCGCTCTTTTGAGATCCTCAAAATCTATCAACTTGTCTTGTGGACAGCAGACTCTTGGATCAAAGCTCCTAGAACAGTTTAAGCATTCGAGAGGGTTCGCTCTTGAAATACAATCACAGCTCACAAACGTGCTTTGTATCAATTTACGAGCTAGATTGAGTCCTAACACAAAATAAAATATTTCTTCGGTAATGTGTCGAACAAATGGAGGATTCAAGCGCTCTAAAGGAATGTGTTCAAAGTGACTCCTTATGAACTTAGGAACAAAATCAGCCAATGTAGCAATCGACTTGAATCCTTGAGTTTTTCCACTCATGCTTCTTCTGTAGTTCAGAGATAAATGAAGCAGGATTTTTTGTAGCGCTTCTTTTATGAGTCTTTGGATGTATTTGTCAAATCAATAGTTCTTATCGAGTCGACTGAGCTTTCTTCTCCATCGGGAGTATGAGCATATGGATATCCTTCTGCTATTGCGAGCAATCTGTCTTTTAGACGTTGATAAGACAGTTTGCTCTGACTAACAGGCAATAGGTAAAGATTTAATCGTGCTCGCAAATTTGTTAACATCAAGGGAGACTTCAAATTGTTGGAGGAAAGATTCAAAAAAGCGTCAATCCATTCATCATGAACCAAAAAACCCATTTTAGCGTTTTTCAAAACTTGTCTTTTATCAATCCAGTCGATAGCATCGGCCAGTTCTTGTTTGGTAGGTGCAGCACCTTCAATCATTTCAGCGTATCTGTCACAAGTGCTACATTGGTGATCAGTGTGTGAGCAGTGACAGTTTAGTAGTGATAGATTGGTTGCTTGCTTGTATAAATTTCCTCCTAGTGCACAGTATACACATTTTTCCGTAAAATAAATCCTCAACATTTCCTCAGAAACCTCAGCCGAAAAGGTCTTAGGTCTTATAACATTGGAAGCTTCTGGTGAGCAAAGTCTTCAACACGTATCATATTTGTTGTTATTCCGTTGAATTACAAAACGTGAACGATTCGTTTTTAAATTGAAATACCTATTTAATCCTTAAACATTTTAACCATTCATCATTTTTTTCTTTTTTTGAGGTGAATTATTGTGCTAACCCATGTAGATCTTCATAAACCCTTTAATCTCAACCCAACAACCATCAATCGGACAATGTTTTAATTCTGATGAGCATTCAGTAAGTGCTTTTTCCTTATACTCACTACAGTAAATGAGATGACCACATGAAAGAGAGATATGATTTGCGAATACTTTTTTTCATGTGACTCAGACACACATTGAGCGAGTTTGCTTTGCTTCATCTGATCTTTATCTTTTTTTAACGATTCAATTGCTTTAGCATCATTTTTTAACTCTGTTTTCGAATTCTCAACAGAGGTAGAATTAGTTTCCAAAGTGTGTAAGGCTTCAATCATAAAACCTATTCGCTCAAAAGGTTTTCCATTTAACACTAAGACTTGTTCGATATCACTTTGACTGTATCCTAGTTTTTTGCAGGTAAGTTTCATTGCTTCAGTTTCATCACTCTGTGTTATTCGTTTCATTTTTTCTCAATATTTTTCAATCCGACGCTCACACCTTTTGACTTTTTCCGTTCGCGCGTAAAAATCCTCAACATATTCTTCACCTTTACTCCAGAGTAAAAAAGAACAGTCTTGAAACCATCGACAGTGTTCTTCCCATGGTAGATCACTCTCTTTCCATTCTTTAAATTCACCCGAGCAAAAGAAGCATTTTACACTATCTCCGAATTTAGTATAGTAAAAACCTGCGGTGGAAAGGAGTTTCATGGAAACTTTACCCTTCCATTGTTTGAAACTCTCTTCTCTTGCTGTTTCAGTAGCGAAACGAGGTGTACCAGCACAATCAATCAAGATACCTAGAGGTAACACTTCTGCAGTCGAATCTCCTCCTCTAGTTTTTTGTTCTTCCATCGTATAACTTTTGACAATGGAGATGTTTTTCATTTCTTCTGCAAGTAGTTTCCTGGGTCTATACACACGGTTGTGAGTGTTAAATCCTCTAACAAATCGACAAAAGGGAAAACTTTTAGCGTGTTCTTTTCTTGGATGTTCATCTTCATCCTTTCAGTTTAGTAACACCCCTTGGCAAAAAACACATCAAACAGCGTTGTCTTTTTCAAGGTAGTAAAAACCAGCTCCAGCCATGTTTTCACCACCATGTCTACCCACTCGTCTCCAGTTTGTAAGAAATGATTTTCTTCGATAACTTTCATCAAGCATCAAAGTCTTTCTTTCATAAAAAGAGAGTTCATTGTAAATGAACTTGAAAAAGTCCTTTGGGGAGAGTTCTGCAATAGTTTTTTGTAATTTTAATGACAAAAGACTACAGTGATTATCCGGATAAGTTGCGACGACATAAGTTATTGCAGCAGTATCAGGAAAAGTTTGTTGTAAAAACAACGGGGTAGTAACGAGTAAACTATCATCTATCCATCCGATAGAGTCTTCAGTATTTTCAAACCAATTCCGGTTTTTTTTCATCTCTTTTTCTTCATTACAAATAGTATTTGCTACATATCTGTTGTTTGATACACGACACATTATTTATATACAATATAAGTAGTAGCTTCAGTTATTACTCGAGTTGAACCTTTTGTTGAAAATTTTTTCCCCTCTGACCTAGTTCGTTGTTATTCTAAAATAAAAATAATAATGCTTCGTAGCAAAAAATAAAAATTAAAAAAAACTTTGACTTCAATTTTTTTCGATATGCATTTGCATTTGAATTGATTACAATTGAAACAAAATGTAAATACTTACATTACAAAAGAAGACTTGTTTTTCTTTGAATTAGATGAATGATAAGCATAGTTGTTTGAATTTAAGCTGATTCCTATGGAATTCGGATGAAGAATGAGTACTTTTCCATTTTAAAATCTTGAAATAATAATAAAATATATAACTAAAATTTACATCCGACATTTTTGATGGCATAAATAGTACACAATCAAGTGTTTCAGCAACACTAGTTATTTTTTTAACATTTCTTACCTTTTTACAGAGAGCGCTAGTAGTAGTTCTAGTGGATGTTGTAGTAAATACTGTAGTAGATGCTCTTTCTTCAGACGCTGATGTTGAAATGGATGGTCTCTGTGTAAGAGCACTGGTTCTTAAATAGTAAAAGTTGCACCGATTAACCTGTTCTGATACTGATGAAAATTATCACGCGAAAAGCTTTCATATAGCAAACTGAATAAACTGATTTATTTGTGTGAAAATATTGTTTATTTCACGCGGAGACTTTTACTTTTCTTCGCTTGAAAAAAGGACTTTTATTCATCATTATCCGCGGGAAAATTTGGTTTATTTTTTATGTTTTATTTGTGTGAAAATAATTATTTTATTCCCGCGAAGACATTGGTTTTCTTCGCGTGAAAATATTGATTATTTCACGCGGAGACTTTCATTTTTCTTCGCGGGAAAAAAATGACTTTTATTCATCAGTATTCGCGGGAAAATTTGGTTCATTTTTCATATTTTATCCGAGTGAAAATAACTATTTTATTCCTGCGAAAGCATTGGTTTTCTTCGTGTGAAAAAATTGTTTATTTCACGTGGAAACTTTCATTTTTCTTCGCGGGAAAAAAGGTCTTTTTATTCATCATTATTCGTGGGAAAATGTGGCTTATTTTTCATGTTTTATTCGCATGAAAATAATTATTTTATTCCTGCGAAAGCATTGGTTTTCTTCGCGTGAAAAAATTGTTTATTTCACGCGGAGACTTTCATTTTTCTTCGCGTGAAATAAAAGACTTTTATTCATCATTATTCGTGGGAAAATGTGGCTTATTTTTCATGTTTTATTCGCATGAAAATAATTATTTTATTCCTGCGAAAGCATTGGTTTTCTTCGCGTGAAAAAATTGTTTATTTCACGCGGAGACTTTCATTTTTCTTTGTGTGGAATAAAATACTTTTATTCATCATTATTCGCGGGAAAAGTTGGTTCATTTTTCATGTTTTATCCGCGTGAAAATAATTATTTTATTCCCGCAAAAGCATTAGTTTTCTTCGCGTGAAAAAATTGATTATTTCACGCGGAGACTTTCATTTTTCTTCGCGTGAAATAAAAGACTTTTATTCATCATTATTCGCGGGAAAATTTGGTTCATTTTTCATGTTTTATCCACATGAAAATAATTATTTTATTCCCGCGAAAGCATTGCAAATTGTTTTACGCTTGAATAGAGCAATATCTCTCATAGAAAATAGGGGATTAGAAGATGTCAATCGGTGCAGTTTCGACTATTTAAGAGGTGAGGGTTTCATACAGAAAGCATCCAGTTCAACAACAGTGAGCGAAGAAGCAACATCTACTACATCTACATAGCAGCTACTACATCTACTTGAAACGATAGAAAGACTTCCAGTCAATAAGGTGAGAATTACCAAATAATTATTCAATGTATATTGGCAGAAAAGATCAACTAGTTTTGCTATAATGCATCAGAAAGTTAATTTTAGGTTTTAATCATTTGTTTTTATTAGTAAAAGATCAACTAGTTTTAATATACCGTATCAGAAAAGTTAATTTTAGGTTTTAATTATGTGTTTTTTTATGAATATCTAGTTAGTTTTTTCTTTTCAAATAATTTTTTTTAAATTTAACCATCTGTTACCTAGTTTTTTTATTTTGTTTCCAGTTCAACTTCTCACTGAATACTTTGAATATGGATGAAGACCACAAAACCTCATACCTCTCAACATTCAAACCATACTCTGACGATAAAGAAAATATTCCTCCTGATTCACCTATAATGAGGAGGAAACTGAGAACAATTCGACCAAATCCATGGGATTTAGATAGAAATAAAACGATTGGCTATGCTTGGACTCTGAGAGAATCATCTAATTCAAATCTTTCCTGCTTGTCGAAAAACGCTGCTAGTATGCTTAACTCTTGCCATATCAATGAAAGAGTAATGATTGGAAGGTTTCAACCACTCCACTTAAATCCAACACCATCGCTTCTCGAGATAATCTCCATCGAAAGACCAGCTGAGGATGTCTATAAAGACTTATGCATTATCCACTAAAATGTCGAAACATTTGGCAACAAACGACAAGTCAGGTCTATGGTGAGAAATAAAGATTACAACAAATTAGCTCCAACAAAGCTGGATGTTCCAAAACTGGTGGTTTTTATGGGGTTTGATTTAAAAAAACAACCAATCTTTCACCCAATCAGTTTCCCATCTAATATTTCCTTTGAGCAAGCTAAACAGCTAACCAGATTAATAAAAAAGAAAACAGCTAGTCAGTTGATCAGCATGGTTCGTATCGCAACTCTCTCTCAATTTTCTGTAGGAAGCGTAATCAGCTTTGAATCTCCTCAGATATCAACTCAGTTAACATTACCTAATGGAGAGGTGGTGATGGATGCGCTACTGGTGAACTACAGATGTTTGCAATACAATGGTATGATGATGGGAGTTCTATATATACCTGAAAAACATGCTAACGAGGTCAAACGGATTGGAACAGGAGTTATGCTTTTACGAAATCGAGAAGTTAGTAGATTTGGCCATCATCGTCATGATATAATCACATTCACAGCGTTGCAAGCGATAGAAAGAGCTCAAAACCTATCCGACAAACTTGACGATTCCAACCAGATGAAATACTTTACTACAGATGAGGTTGTCAAAAACAAGGTCTTATTGCTTCCAATAGGAAATGTATGTTCTACGGCTTTGAGGTGACAACTACACTCAAAAAGAGCAATTCGGACAATACAACTTGGTGAGTGATTTTTTTTCTTTTCTATTTAATGTAAACTAACTGATGTAACTAATACTTCCAATAAGATAAAATTATTTATACAGCAAGTAACTTTTGTTTGTGTTAGATACATGAGAAAGAATCAAAAGTACTTGGTGAAAATTGTGCTAAAAAAAGAACAAGCTGAACAATGTAACTTGGTGAGTTATTTCCCTTTTCTATATAATGTAAACTATCCAATGTAACTAAGAGTATAATTCAAATTCGATAAAGTTATTTATATACTAAGTAATTTTTGTATTTTAGTTCATTATGGAATCAAAAAGTACACATAATAAAGGACTTCCTCCCTGAGATATATCATCAGCACATCAAAGAAGATGATATTGTCCAGGAGAAAGCAATGTATCAACTGACATTAACAGCTATAGTACTTTGTATTAAGCAACATTTACTGAGACTAGTTGCGTTATATGGGGAGATTTCCCCTAAAAAAATCAAAAGGAAGGTGTGGGATAAAACCCTCACTCAAAAATTAATGAAAGTTGAATGGAGTGAAAGAACATTTTACCAAATATAACCCGATGTATGTAGATATATACAAATAGATGAATACTGTGGTAGATTTTGATGCACACTAGTAGTGAACAGGTCGTTTACTCTAGAACCTTGCGAGACAATGCGCTAGACTTTGACCCACAGCGTTCGGTTAACAGCTGTTTGGGTGGAAAGTCCTACTGCGCCGGTAGCATAGTGAACAGGGCCGGTAGTGACCCCTGAAGGGCCGGTAGTGACCCCTACCGACCCGGTATAGCTGTACCGGGCCGGCACAAGATTGCCGACATAGATGAGGATCTTCAGAAGTATGTAGGAGCTCAGTCAAGGTCGAGAGCAGGAAGTACTTACCCTTAGATTGCCAACTTCATGGACCCAACTCTATAGACAGCCTGGGAGCCTTGCAGGACTACTAATTGGACAATAAGGAGAAAGGACTCCGCCCTTAGCCACTTGGCACCTCCCCTATTTAACCATATTGCATTGTTGATTGGCTACTTATTTATATAATCAATTGTATTGGCTAATCTGTTTCCTGTGCTATGATTGTTATATGTTTTGTACTTGTCAGCTCTCCTATAAAAGGAGAGCACACTGTCTTACTCTTAGCATTCATTCCTATGTTGCCATGGCATTCATTCTCATGTTGCCAACCCTAGAGGAATAATTACCCTCAGGACTATCATAGAGAATATAGCCACTTATACAAGCACTACGCTGTACTGTTTGTTTGAGCCATGGGCTCTTGCCTTACCGGGTAATTCGGTTACCCTGCACAGTTGTCACTGTCATTCAGCACAGTGTCCCCTCTGGAGAGAGGTACAATACTCGAGACTAGTGGATGTCCGTGGTAACAGACCAGAATCCATTACAATACCTAGCTTCATCTATTTTTACCATTTGAGATCATGTTGGAAGTTTTCCAAGGTATTTTATAGTATTAGCATTCAATATACTTATTATATAATAGGAATGAAAGAACATTTTACCAAATATATCCCAATATATGTAGATATATACAAATAGATGAATGCCTAGCTTCATCTATTTTTTCATTTGAGATCATGTTGGAAGTTTTCCAAGATATTTTACAGTATTAGCATTCAATATACTTGTTATATAATAAATGTATATAATCATACAACGATTCATTTTTATTCAATGTAGACATAAATATAGCCATAAATATGTATATAGTTATACATATATACATGAATGTATAGAAACTGAAAAAAATTATTTACACTCAAGATGCCATAAGAGATCAAATTATGTAAAACAAAAGTCAAAAAATAAATGCCATAAAGTACTAACCCGCTGCTCCAATCAACGCCGTAAAACATTGCATAAATCCCGGGATTTAACCCCACAAAAAAAACACTTGGTAGGGAGATCTGCTCATATATTACTACTCCTATGTAATGGCTGGAGCTTTTGCATTTCTTTGCATTTCATTCTTTCATGTCTTGCCAATCAGCCTAGTAGAAAGCCACCCTAGGACTTTGGTACTGATGAATATAGCCACTATTCAAACAACACTCTGAGTAGTTTGTCTGAGCCGTGGGCTCTGTGCTTGCCAACTGATCCGACAGTAACTGATTATAGTTGTCACTGTGAAACCACCACAGTGTCCCCTCTGGAGAGAGGTATAATACTTGAGATTAGCGGAATCTTGTGGGAGCCAGACCAAAATCCATTACAATAATATGTAAATTTAGTTGAACTTACGAAAGTTATGGGTAGGAACAGTGTGAGGATTACCACAGCCTGTCACAGTCACTCCAGTCGATCCAGCAAACTTGGAAGATTTCGTCACATACAGCACATTATATGCATCCCTAGAAAAATTAAAATTTTCTGATTTTTCTGTTTTTATAAGGTATATGCTATAAATAAAACTTAAAAGTGGACTGTTTAAATGATGTCATCGGTGCAACTTCTACATCAGGATGTACATCCTCAAATTTCTATCTTCTATCTCAGAGGGAAACAACCATGTATTCCTTAAGCAACTCACCTTTTTTAGTCGTATTTTTTTAGTGTTAAAGCGTACTATATATTAAATATTGTAATGGATTTTCCGTCCACAGAACAGAATCACCAAGTGTTTTCCAATGGATTAATAACAAGCCTGACAACCACTATCTCCTCTCACCAAAGACGACCTTCGGTCAGTAATGATTCAGGAAACTGTTGCGGAGGAATCTCAACTCCACAAGTAATAGTGAGCTCTCAGCTCAGATGTATAACTCGTTGCGTTCAAGTTTATACATTTATTGTTTCATAAATCCCGATATAGGAGCAAAGGTAGTAGTGGCAACAAGTGGCAAAGGCAACAGCATTTGGCAAGAGGCAAAAAATACAGGAAAGCTAGGGCTTTTGTAGGCCAAGCCACAGGAAGTAGTTGGCCTATTTTATGAGTGGACCAATCAAGCATAAGACACATATAGGTAAACGAATAATAAACATAAGTTATTTATATAATCCAATGGAGTAACAGGCATATGGTTAAATACAGATGGTGCCCAGAAGTAGGGGGCAAAGCTGATGGGCCCATAGCCAATGTAATTTGTTACTAGATGTCTCGTTGTCTTTGAAATAGGTCCTAGGTCTTTTCGGAGCTTTTGGTTTTGAAATACGGACATCTGGAACCATCCGAAGCTATGTTCACACAATGGCATTTTCGTACAAGTGAGCGGAGCCTAAAATCGGCTCTCGAGTGTGAACAGTGCAATCTTAACAATTTCACAATCGGTGACTGATTTTTTTCATCGGGCAGTGATGGAGCTCTGTACGATTATCGGCCTGTCTAGCCAATCAGCATCCACATCACAGCTTTTCAATTTAATACTTTTCAAGAAACTTGTCGCTGCTTGATAGTTATTATTTAACCAATTTTAGAATATTTTTTTAATCTTTCCCTGATCAATTGCAAGCCTTGTTTATAAATAAAATATAAAAGAGGGTATACTAATTTTACTGGCCCAGCGTAGAACTTCGATCAAGAGTGACACAAACAAATAGCCAGGATTGGGAATCGCTGATTGCTAAACTACGGATTAAATCACTTTCGCTAATGTTGTTACACACTAGGGGATAGGGCTTTCCGTTGGTGTTCATGCTAAGTTATTCCATACAAGGGGACACCATGATTTTCATTGATGAAACTGCTGATAACATTTTCAAGCTTTTTGATAACTTTGCAATAAAGACATGAACACAAACCACATGTTTTATTACACGGCAAACAGGGCATGAAAAATTGGCTAAAAACATATAAACTTTAATTGCAGATAAATAGTGGCTGAGTAGATTGGGTCAGCAGTAGTCTATCTGATGCAACCAGCAGCACTAATGCTTCAAAGTTATATGCATATATGCATATATATATATATATATATATATATATATATATATATATATATATATATATATATATATATATATACTCAAACTGCGGACAGCGGCTGTTTCGGCATTTGTTGCCTCATCAGCGCAGTACAGAGGTTAGCAGGGGTGACAACCCTCGCAATGATACAAATAATTGCATCAAAGCATGTTTAAAGGATTGCCGTCACCAAACACTAGAGTGCTCAAACCATAAGGCGAGCTTTGCACAAGGCGAACAGTGTTTGGTGCCCCTGCGAGAGTGCTCAACCAAACCGAGGTGAGGGAGCGTAATACTCAAACTGCGGACAGCGGCTGTTTCGGCATTTGTTGCCTCATCAGCGCAGTACAGAGGTTAGCAGGGGTGACAACCCTCGCAATGATACAAATAATTGCATCAAAGCATGTTTAAAGGATTGCCGTCACCAAACACTAGAGTGCTCAAACCATAAGGCGAGCTATGCCCCCATGATAGAATAAACTGATCACACGGGCAAATGCAACCCTTCCAAAATGACTATCAATTTTGCACACATAGTGATTTGGGTTTTCTGTTGGCAAATAAATCAGTGATTGCTTCAACGATTATTAGTACTTAGCGAATAGGCTATTCCCTGAATGATTAAATCAAACTAGGGTAAAAGCTACAATCGCTGAAGCATGACTAGCGATTAGCGCCAGTGATTAGATTGATTAGATTAGGGTTTACAAACTGCTATTCACAGCCCTGCATATAGCAAATAACAACTAATCCACTGCAGAATTGGGCTCAGAGGCTTCTAAGTCACTAAATTGCAGTATGATAAAAATAAAATGTGCATTAAATTCAGGGGTCAAGGCTGCAAAAGGATTGGTAGCAAGTTGCATACTGCCTACGAGGATCGCATCTACAAAACCCTTATACTTTTGCTAATAAAAAATAATGCAGCTTGCATTGTTGTCTATTGTATTTTCAGTAAACTTTCATTAATGTGTTTACTGGTTGTTATTGATCATTTCTGTATTTGAAATAAGTGCTTTCATTGCTGAGTCTCTAGAAGCCTGAGCTGAAAGTTGTTCAGAATCTTTTACTTACTTCTGCTTGTCGTAAACTCCTGTTACAACAAAAAAGTTACAGAGCTTAAAACCATTTGTTGCCAGATTATAGAGATATTTGTGACAATTTTTTATGTTATGCATCTCTAGTGGATTTTGGAGGCCTTCTAATCCACTAACTAAACACTGCCACCAGTTGAACTCCTCGTTTGCTGGCACAGTCAGGTCAGTAGCATCCAATGGCCTGCTGCTACCAATAATCTCTCTCCAAGAGGTAATTCTATGTCAGTATAACACCGAACTGAAGCGAAGGAGTAATCTCAACTCCACAACCAGTAAAGAGCCATCAGCCCAGGCGCATTACTCAGTGCTTTTGAGTGAAATGCATTTATTCTTATCCAAAGGATACGAGTAAGTATAAGATTCAATACAGTACTGAATATTAGGGCAAGAGCTCTGCCTTTTATAGGCAGAGCACAGGAAGTAAAACAGGTCAGTAAACAATGGTACATAAGTAGGACGAAATATAACAATTAGGCATGCAAGATATAAGTATAAACGGATGAAATAAGGTATAGAGAGTTAAAGGTAAGTGGTGCCCAGAAGTGGTGGGAGGAATCATAGGCTCACTAGCCATTCCTGGGCTTCTGCACTTTCTGCGGTAAGTTTACCAGGCTTTTTAAGCTTTGGTCCTTGGTTTCCTCAGGTATATAGGTGGGCATTACTTGGATCTGGGCTCCTGAGTCCTCTTAGCTAATTTGGTCTCTCAGTCTATAGCGGCCATCTGCCGCCGACTCCTCACTATGCGTCTTCGCAGGGTCGGGGTATCCTGCATATGCAGGCTCCGTATTGGCTGATGCAGGGTCGGTATTGACCAATACAGGGTTGGTGTGTTTGGTATGCTCATTACTACGGTTCTGGCCATCCAATGGCTATATAATTGATGCCAGAACGGTTGGTAGGTGTGTGCAAGTGTAGATTTCATAAAAAATCCACTAAACAGCGTTCTTGTTTATGGCCTGTCACTCAAGAGTTCAGGGTGGTCACCCAAGGAATTATAAAAACAACTTTACAGTAATATAAAAACTCTAGCAGTAAAGCTTAAAACTCTCAGCCATTACGTAACCATTGAAGTGCAATAACTGCTTGCCGACACCTATGATGTGTTGAAGCCAACCATAAAACATACGATGTTTAATGAATGAGAAAAGAAATATGATAATCACACAGAGATGTGTCCTATCAACTTACCTAAACTTTCCTATTCCAAAGACTGTTTCAGCGACTGAGTCAGCGATCAGTGTTAAATTGTTTTGGGTAAAGATTCTTACATTTGCTAGAAGTAAAACATAAAGTTAAAGATATGAACTTATTCATGAAAGCTAACATGATCTGCAAGCTTTTTACATTGAAACATTCCTGCAACATTGATACTAATTTCAACAAACATCTGTTACAGCAGCAAAATAAGAATCAATAAACAAAACTACAAAAGTTACAAAGTACCTCAGCTTCTATTTTTTTGAATAGTTAGGACTGTTGGTGCATTCTGCGCAATACCAACACAATGAGCGATTAGTGAGTAATGAATGAAAAATTTGCATTTTTAGGTAAGTAAACATTGTAATGCTATTGACAGAGTCTTACCTGTTCCATTTGTTGTTCTCACACCATCAACTTTAATATAAGGATTTGGATGACTGCCAGATCTTTTCCCAGATTTGTATTTTACTCTCTGTGCTTCGTGGCGGAATTTTATTTTAATCTGAATTACAAAAACAAACTTTTAGTTCATTTGCACTATTTTATCAGCGCTTTGGAGCTTTTTGAATGAGGAGATTTTGCTTCCTTTGTTTAAGAATGAAGCAGCTTTTTAAATACATTCACAGTGAAAAAAAAGTTATTTCTCCCATTAGCTTTTTGTTGTTTCGTTTTTACAGCAAGCCAGAGTCTGCCCGACATGGTTTGTTATTTTTCCAAAAAATTTAATAACATTTTCCAGCAAAGAAATAAATCTTAAAGTTGAACAAAAAAATTTTAAGACTTAAGTTTTCTCTCACACGTTGCCTAGCCAAAAATCAAAAACCAAGTAACGAAAAGGAACAGGAAATCAAGTTACCATTACCATTGGCATAAAACTGCAGATGCATCAGATAGATGCTGGCTATAAACTTTATGAGTTGGTATACAGGGATGGAACATGGAGATCAAGTACTTGTAATTGAGAGGCTGACTTGATTTGGGAAATTTGAACAAAAGCGTTACACCAAACGAAAGACTGAATGTACAAAGTTTGCTCCCCCTGGTCTACTTCAAGTAACTAACTGTCATCCCAATATGTATGGTATTCTCTTGTTTTTAACACTAATCATAGTGCTAAAACTAGAGACCTAGAGACATAGAGAATTTTAGTTACCACCTCTAGCTGCTACCTCACCGCCAATTCTAGACTTTCACAGCCTCTAGCTGATAACCTGCTACTTCTAACTAAGATTCCTTGGCGCATTATGGGCTCGGGCCAAATTCCTTAATCAACTATCATCTGTAACCAACTTCTGTTGAGTTTGTGACACAATAACACAAGTTTGGTCGATACAGTATATACTGTGGAATAGCTAGTGCAACCAGTACAATACAAGACATATAAACATTTGCTGTCAAACTGGATATTGGTCAAAAATGTGTCAGCTACATTCCATTTATACAAAGCATCTGATTAAAACTCATTTCATACAAATAATAGTCAATAGTTATACAAGTGGGCCACTGACAAACACATGATAATCTCTTATCAGTGGCTAGAGGAAGCTTATATTTAAAATAGCGATTGTTATAACCTCTGGTCAGAAATTATCATTTATCTTCTTCATTGTTATCTCTGAATCACAGACCCTGGGTCCCTTCCAATGATCAAATGGGCTATTTTCCAGCTATTCGACAGTACCCCTTATTGATTGGGAGTAGTATGTGAAATGGATGATCTGGACCAGTTTTTTGCCCTCAGATATTTGCCCTGAGTTGTCTTCTCTTAGCAGTATTAAATTTCTAAAAGTTGTATTTTCCAAAGCGTAAACTGTGGAAAATGCAAAAACAGAACACATTGGGGTTTGATGTATACGGCGGTCATATGACACGAGACTACAGGACAATAAAGTGCTGGTCACGCTTGCTTGTTGTAAAACACCGCTCCTTTATTATATACAACAAATTCTTTAAGTATCAATCGGGGTCAAAAAGTAGGACATTGAGATTGACGACGTTAAAGAGTTTGTATAATAAATGCAGAAACAAAACATTGATCAAACGCTGAAAAGTGTTAGAGGTCTCTTTCGAGAGCCAAAACATACCGAGACGGATCCGTCTCAGGTAAGAAACTTATTTGGGGAAGGGAACACGAGCTGGCTTCGACAAGATGCCAAGAGAAAGGGAATGCGCGGGTACAGCAAGATGAGTAGAGCCAAACTCCAACATCGTATGACTGGTGAAAAATCAAATATCATCGGTCGCACCACCACTGGCAGACCTATAATGGTCACCGGAACTCACAAACTCAAACCATCCGATCCAGTAGACAGCGTGAGAAATCTATACGAACCATCAACAGCTTGGATGCGTCAAGACGCTAAGCGACAAAGGTTTGGAAATTATGCGAAACTCACTAAATCCGAGCTTCAAGATATAACTCGAGGAAACCGGCGTCTTACGCTATCGGATATGAGTATGAAAGAATTAAAATCATTGGCTAGAAGTAGAGGTGTGCCATTTAGATATAATACGAGAAAGTCTGACTTGGTAGATCGACTACGCGGCGATGCTGATAATACACCACGTGTAGAGATAATACCCACTTTTACTAATAATTTGGTTGACAAGTCTACGGTGGAGGTTTCCAGTTATCGGTCTGCGGACATTGAATTTTTGTGGAATCAAGCCACAACCGATATGATTAGTAGAATTCAAAACACATTTGGTGGTACTAAAAAGATATGTGTGAGTGCCGAGTGTGTATTTACTCATAAAGAGCGCAAGGATTGGACAACTAGATCTTGGGGTAATCCAAAAGGTGGCCCGGTAGAAATTATGCCATCCACTGATTTCGATAAAGTGTTTGAAAGACAGTTATCGCATATAATAGTCAAGATTGATGAGTTTACTCAAAATGGATCTTCATGGAATTTGATGCTTGTGCCAAGGTTTTATCTGGAGATATACCGATGGGAGCCATTAAGAGGTGGTACCTATGTGCCAACACCCAAAGCCCTAGCTAGTAAAAAAGCTGTCATCAATGTCGACAACAGCGGCGCTAAGACCATGACTGAAATGAAAGAGATTGCCAAGTCGTTGGAGATAAAATTTACCAGCAAGGCGAAAAAATCTGAGCTAGCTGAGGAAATACAAAAGGTGGATCCTGATGTGTTGGAAGACAACAAATGCTTTTTGTGGTCTGTACTGTCATGTCTATTTCCAGCATCGGACCATGTAGATCGACTAGCCAACTACAAAAAATTTGAAAACAAGCTGCACACTAAGATGCTAAAGTACCCAGTAAAAATAAATCAGATCCAAAGGTTTGCTGACAAGAATAACCTGTTGGTAAATGTATTTGAATGGAAGGGAGAAAAAAGTCGACTAGAGATTATTCACACGGACAATCGATTGTACAAGGAAGATCTACCGGAAGTGAACCTGCTTTTATACAAAAACCACTACATGTGGATAAAGAGTATGTCAGCCCTGATGTATACTCAGACTGAGCACACGGGTGGTGGTAAGTTTACGTGTCTCCGATGCCTTCACCACGCTACATGCGAGCGAACTTTTCGAGATCACATTGAAAAGTGTTTGACGGTCCATGATGGTACATGCGTGCCAAAGATGCCAGAGCCGGGAAGTGTGATGGAATTTAAGAATATCAAAAATATGGAAAAAGCACCATACAGGGTCTATGCCGACTTTGAATCAATCATAGACAAAGAGACCAAGGTACACATAGCGTGCGGGTACGGTGTACACCTTGTAAATGGCTTGGGTGAGTCACTACATTTTGAGACTTATAGAGGTGAAGATTGCATGGAGCGCTTTTTTGAGGAACTAGATGAGGTAGAAGAGTTGGTCGACAGCATCCCAATAGCCAAAATGATCATCACTGTGGAGCAAGAGCGAGAGTTTAAAGCTGCAACTAAGTGTTACATGTGTGGTCGTGAGCCTACACCCAAAGACTGGTTAGTAAAAGACCACGACCATTTGTCAGGATATTATAGAGGACCAGCGCATAACATTTGTAATCTCAAGCATAGGCAAACAAAAAATATCAAGGTGATTTTTCACAACCTCCGAGGTTATGATTCTCACCTCATTGTGAAAGCCTATGAAGGATTTGTAGATGAGAAAACTGGTCAGTATAAAGGGGGAATAGATGTTATTGCCAACACGGATGAAAAGTACATGTCTATGCGGATGGGTCGCTTTGAGTTTATGGACAGCATGCAGCATCTTAACAGCTCGCTAGCCAAGTTAGTGGAGGGTCTGGATGATTATACTCACTTGAAACACGAATTTCCCAAACACGCCAACCTACTAGCTCGAAAAGGAGTGTATCCGTACGAGCACATGGATTCACATGATAGATTCCAAGAAACGAGGCTACCGAAGCAAAAAGACTTTGCTTCATCACTCGACAATTATGCGGGTATAAGCGATGCTGACTACAAACACGCTCACAACGTATGGAAAAGACTGGATTGTAAGACCTTGGGAGACTACCACGACCTATACCTCAAGACGGATGTATTGCTTTTGACCGATGTTTTTGAGAGGTACAGAACAACGGCAATGAATGAGTATGGCCTCGATCCGTGTCACTACATCTCAGCACCATCACTATCTTGGGACGCATTGCTCAAGATGACGGGACAATCATTGGAGCTCATATCCGATTTGGATATGTATAATTTTGTAGAGAGTGGCATCAGAGGTGGTGTGTCTACCTGCGAGGGTCTGCGATATGCCAAAGCCAACAATCCGTACATCAAGGGATATGATCCGAAAAAGAAGACCACCTATATCATGTACTTGGACATGAATAACCTGTACGGATGGGCAATGTCACAAAAATTGCCGACCGGTGGGTTCAAATGGATAGAGTGCAAAGATGATATGACATTGGGTGACATTAACCTCGATGACGTTGAAGGGTACATAGCAGAGGTGGACTTGGAATATCCGGAAGAGCTGCATGATGGGCACAATGACTATCCACTAGCACCCGAATCCATCAAGCCGGATCGGTGGTCAGAGTACATGAGTTCAGTAGGAGAACTAAACAAGGGTCGACCGTGTTATGCCAAAGTTCCTAAGTTGGTGCCAAACCTAAAAAACAAGTGTAAGTACATTGTCCATCATGAGATCTTGAAGTATTACCTAAATAAGGGACTGCGTGTGACCAAGGTACATCGAGTCCTAAAGTTTAAAGAGGAAGCCTGGATGGAGCCGTATATTCGACTGAACACCGAGCTGAGGAAATTGGCCAGGACAGACTTTGAAAAGGACTTTTTCAAGCTACTGAACAATTCGGTGTTTGGTAAATCGATGGAAAACGTTCGCAACCGGATCGATGTAGAACTAACCGTAGACGAGAGTCGAAAGCAGAAGCTTCAAAACCGGTATCGATTTAAATCTACCAAAGAGTTTAATGAGCATCTGACGGCAGTACTCATGAATAAGGTTACAGTGCAACTGAACAAGCCCATATACGTTGGCCAGGCCATTTTGGATCTCTCCAAGAAGCTCATGTACGAGTGTTTTTATGATGACATCCGAAAACGGTATCCCGGGGCCCTGTTGATGTACACAGACACGGACAGTTTTGTTCTGCTCATCGAGACGGAAGATTTTTACAAGGAGATGCCATTAGACAAGTATGACACCAGTAATTACCCCGAGGACCACCCGTGCTACAGCGATAAGAATAAAAAGGTGATTGGTTTGCCCAAGGACGAAGGTGGTGGTCAGCCGATATCAGAATTTGTAGCTCTGCGAGCCAAATCATACTGTGTAGAAGGTGTGGGGTTTGGGATGAAAAAGTGCAAGGGAGTTAAAAAGTGTGTTACCAAAAAATTAACTTTTGAAACGTACAAGCAATGTCTGGATACAGGAAATCAAGCTCCAAAGGCGTGGATGACAACGCTCCAATCGAGAAAACACTTGATTCAGACTTACACTTTTAGCAAGAAGACCCTATCAGCCTTTGATGACAAAAGGTATTACCTAAACTCTATAGACAGTCTGGCACACGGACATTATAAAATCAAAGAGTGTAAGTAAATGGCTAAAGAAATCAAAGAGTGTAAGTAAATGGCTAAAGAAATACCCAAGCATATATTAGAATTTTTTGATCGTATAAACCCTCCAGTCTACGACGAATACAAAGAATCCAATACAGAATATATTAACTACGGTAAATACTACAATGGACCAACTCGCAAAATTTGCAAATCTGAGCAACTGTGGATGGATGCGCCAGGTGATCAAAAGTGGTTGTATGAAATGAGTCTCAAAGATTTGAGGATCTGTGCCAAAAAACGCGGTATCAAGGGATGTAGTAGTAAGAGAAAAGCCGAATTGCGCGACGTACTTGCCAAAAAAGAATGAGGCATTTTATAGTCCAAAGGCTTTAAATATCTTAAGACATCACAATGTACGCAACACCAGCGGCTACGATACTTCCACCGATCAACGTATTGGTAGCCCCATGAACATCACGCTCCGACCTATCCAATAGCACAGGTGTCGGAGCTGGCTGTATAACTGGCTTTGGAACAGAAGGTGCCGGTGCTGCCTGTACAACTAGCTTTGGAGCAGAAGGTGCCGGTGCTGCCCGTACAACTAGCTTTGGTGTCGGTGCTGGGTGTACAACTAGCTTTGGAGCAGGCGCTGCCACAGTTACCACAGGAGAAGGTGTCGGTGCTGGGTGTACAACTGGCTTTGGAGGAGGAGGTTTAGGTGATGGTTTAATGCCTATTGTATCAAAACTCTTGGCTACCCTGATCTCATCGTTGAAACCTTTTACGCTTTTTCCTAGCTTGTTTAGATTCATGTCAGAGGGAATCATGTACAATCCCTTGGCAATGTTATAATCAATGATGCCCTGAGTCTTACTTAGAGCATCTTCAAAGTTTTTGATAGACTCTTCTAAAGACTGTTTTTTGGCAATCAGATCGTTGACCAAGACTAAAAACTGCTGTTGACTTTCTAGAGAAGAGCCCGCCTGTCTGGCTTGTACCTGAGCACCGAGTAGACAGTATACGTATCCCCTGATAGATTCATTTAGTCGTACTATGCCGGGGTTTGTAAAACTTTTAGAGTGATCCATAACGAGTCGATTAAAGTCAAAAGGTTCTTGGTTTACGGCCACCATCATTACGCCGACATTTTTGTTCCAAGGTTTAAACTGGTAGTAAGTACCCCAATCACCACCCTTGGGTTTAATGTCCATGTAGGCATTTGGTTTTCCGGTGGCGGGGAAGGTCGGCAGTTTCCTACCGAGATCTTTGGCTATCGAAGTCATTTTCAAAATTCCAATAGACCTCTGTATGTAACCCAATCTATGATGGGTATACCCATCGGAACGACGCCAAATTCATTTAAGAGTTTTTGATATTCAGTCTTGTTGTAAGGATTGTTGTGCGGATTAAAATCTTGATCGTTAGGATTTCTAACCTCCATTTGAGCCAAAATCTTCTTAGTCTGGAATAGCACGTGAAAATTCATTATGGATCTCGTAAGTGGTAGACCTCTGGTGAGATGATCTTTACTCACTCCACAAAGCGTTGACGCGCAGTACAGGGCAAACTTGTACTGTTCGGTGTAATAACTGATTCTCTCGTCATACCACCTATCTACATCATCAAAGTTATCGACGGACAATGGTTTCGGTGTAATGTCTACAAACGTTTTACTAAATCCGTATTTGGTTTTGTTTTCTCGATCTACGGAAACTACAATATCTAGTCCGTAAAAGTCGATAGGATAAGCGCTATATAACTTTGCCATTTACTAATAAATGACAACACATACTATAACAAAAACTGGAAGGATTGAGCTCGATGCTCCGGTATACGCAACCGCTATCAGCCTACAGTCTATGTCATTGTACATGAATATGTATAATTTGACAGAGAGAACCATCTACCAAGAACGTGGCCACACACCCGTTGAACTCCCTCCGGGGTATTATACGTATGACGATATCACCCGAAAACTACCAAGGGCAATAACAGTCGAGCCAAATACATTGAAAGTGGAATTGGGGAAAGGAACCATTCATGGCGGGTTGAGTAAGCTGATCAAAAATGGATATCTGTACATGACCCCACTGTGTCTGTACATACACGTCCTTGGTATTGACACATCAAAAGACTTTTTGAATGGAAAACGCAGCGACTTGTTGGCAGCGATTCACGTAGACAATACGGATGTTGGCGATGTAGTACATTACCAGCCGATAAACAATTGCAAGCGCATGCATAACGGCGAGATTAACGAGTTGCTAGTAACGATACAAGATGATAGGGGTAATGATTACCCAGGGGAATTTGTGGCTGAATTGTCGATACAATAAATGTTTGGAGTAAAATCGTATCATCGTCAACGAAGGATACACAATGTAAAAGCGAGTGTGTCTAGCAAGCCTTCGCCGACAGAGTTAATGTTTACGTTTTCATTGCCCAGCAACTCTGTGATCCAAGAAATCATATGCTACTCACCTGATAATGTGGATAACGGACGAATCGAGTTTGCTATCGATGGAGATGTATTTTCATATGGAAATGTGTCGTCGCTTCAAGCCAATTCTATAGATTTAGTTATAGACCGAGGAGGAGTAATCTTATGCAAAGTGTCTGGTATCACGTGCCGTCAGATTTTAGTGTATTACGAATCATAGAATAAATGTTTGGTAGAAAAAGTTTTCAGAGAACAGTGCACACGATCAAAGTAGAACGACTACCCGCAGACTTGCCAACGGATAACTGCGTGTTTGCCCCAGTATTTCCCACCAACTCGCGTATAAGGGACATCATGATTTACAAACCGTACATACCGGGTAGAAATCTCACGATAAAGTTTTACAATGATGAATCAGTGGTCATACTGACAAAAACAGGACTCGCAATCAACAAGCTGCATTCAATAGATTTGTCTGTCACCGGAATGGTGCCAATCGAGGTTGAATCTACCAGTGCACCTCACTTGGTCATAGTTTACGAGGCTTAATAAATGGCAACTATAGCGATGATGGTAGCAGGGGCAGTAGTAAATGCCGTGGCTTTCACTGGAGGCAATTACTTGTTTTCCATGATTGATAAAAACGGAGCAAAGTCCGAGGTTCAGCGGCACAACGCGGCGATGGAAAAACTCAGTCAGGAGCAAGCTGACTACAACACGAAACGAGCCAAAAATCAAGACTGGCTGCAAACTCAGATATCTAGAAAACAAGATGCAACCAATGAGTTGTATTCGGTCAACTCGGCTTTTGATACCTATAAAAACCTGTTCGGGCAAGACCCACAACTGCCACATCCCAATCTGAGAGAACCGACTCTCGACTATACACCGAGCGATGAGCAGAAAAAATACGAAAAGATATTCGTGGGAGCCGGAACGTTGGCTAGTGTTGGTGGTACTATAGCATACTTTAATTAATTTAATAACTTTAATTTAATACGACTGGTTGTATTAAATTACTTTTTGTTATATTCGTCTATAGCCAGTGCTATTAAAGGAGCAATCATTATCCATATGTTATCTTCTAGAAACTCGACGGTGTTTTCCATCATATGCCAAAACGCTTTGGTAGCACCTGTGAAATTTACAGCCATGTCGCGAAAATAAGCTGCTAGTTCTTCCAATTTCTTCTTGACAATCTTTCCTATACCGCTGCCAGCAATGTCAGCTGGACTAGTCGATTTCGGAATCAAGTCTTTGGCACCTTCCGAACCCAGAGCGTTTGCGACGGCCTCAAATATAGCAGCTAAAATACCCCCTACTGTGGTCACACCGGCAATACCCAATATGATATTTCGCTGTTTGCGCATCTTTTCAACCTCTTCTCCATAATCCCCCTTCAGGCTTTTTAAAACCTCATTGTGAGCATCAAGCTCGTCACGTAATCGTTGCAACTGTAATAGGTCACCTTTCGTCTTGTCTTCTTTAGCATCCAAGATGCTTATTTTTTCCATCGTATCAGCTGCTTTTGATGCTGCTACTTGAATCTGTCCTTCGAGATTTTGAAATCGCTGGTCTATAGCCACCAGTTCACGTTCTGGCAATCTACCCTCTTGCGTATCAAGTGCTGTCATTTCCAAATTTTCTCCCACATCGCGGTAGTTGAACTCTGCTGATGCCCTACTAATTTTGAGTCGATCAACGAAGCCACTTACAGTGTTTTTTACTCCTGTACTTTGTGAAGACAGCCAGTCTTTAAAACTAGATAATGGACTTTGAGCAAAATTAAGATCCCTATCGGCGGGTTCGACTACTTCCTGGTTGTTTTTTGCAAGCCTGCGTTGAAACTCTTCTTTATCAATACCAAACAGACTTTGATACTCACCCTTGGGAATACGTGGTTCTCGCAAAAACAATGTTGGATTTGAAACCTGAGTCAACCTCCGTCTACCTTCGCTGGTTTGGACAGCCAGATTGTTGTCCAAGAAAACAAATTTGCTGTGGTCAAACCCTGTATATATGTCTAGACGAGATAAAACTACACCAATCTTGTTTTGGGTGTGTTGATTGACACCAGGTGTATCACTGGATGTCTCGGGTGCTTGCTGAATGTCGTTTATCACGTCTCTAGAAAGAAAGTTTTCTTTGACGTACTTATCATAGTCACCGCCATTCTTAGCATAATCTACAGTTCCCTTTATCACGCCGTTTAATTCACTTTCATTTGCGGGTTTTTTATCCGCTATTGTAGCTGCCAGCAACTTCTTAAACTCTACGGTTGTTTCACCCATAACCTTTGTACTAATAATTGTGTCAATGTCGGGCAATCCTCTTTCTAGGAGAATGCTATTGGCATTACTGATGGGATCATTATGAACATTGATTGACTGCTGTATGGAAGGGTCAACCCCTCCTGAAGCTTGTTCGATGAAACTGGTCTCATCTATGTCACCATTAGTAGCGCTATCATTGTCGTGACCAAAATCTTTTCCTTCGACTTCCATTTATTAGTATATAATAAATGGCTTATAACGGAGAACTAAATCACACCTTGTCAAAGAGATATCGACAGGGTCTCAAAGAGAATAAGGTGCACGCTAGAGTTAATCACAACCCATCTGATGCCAGTCCAGGTGATGAGCTGGTGGTCAAGATGCCAAAATTGGCTCCTACTACGGTGCTGTACCCGAATTCCCTAAACCTCACTTATAACTACAAACTAAATTCTGGAAAGGACGAGAGCGACATCCCTGATCACCTGACTTCGGCTATCGTAGAGAGTTTCAAGATGACCATCAAGGGCACTACTGTGTTTGACATTAACAACTATAAGCACCTGGCAATTTTTCGAGAGTTGTGGCACTCCAAGTACAAGTACGAGAAGGAGCTGACTCACAGAGGCATCCAATCCGAGGCTACAAAGAAAAAGAGACATGGTATAACTGGTGCAGCTGACGACGTCCTGGCTTCGATACACAAAGAGAGGTACTCTTTTTACTTGGGATCTTTCCTGACGGAAGCCGCATTTACTCCTCAGGCCTTACACAACACCATCGAGTTTCACATGAAACTGGCGAGCGGAGAGTACACTCTCAAAAACATCTGCCTTGAGTACGACTACGTGCAAGAACCGACGATCGCCAGCAGCATCTCTCAAAAGTACTCCAATCACGTTCACCTCATCAACGACTACAAGGCCCTCACCACAAAAGAGGTGTCGGCTGCAGAGTCCGACTTTGAGATAAACATCAACGCCACTTATGAGAGCCTGCGTTCCATCTTGGTCTTCTTTAAGGCTGACAACAAGGCCAGTATTGAATACAAGTTTCCAAACATCACCAACGTCAAAGTGGACATTGACGGTGCCACCAACCAGCTGTTTACATCTGACTACCTGCCAGTGTACTCTTACACGGATGCCAAAAAATACTTTCAGATCGAGTCGATGGGAGAGTCGAACATGAATCAAGAGACTTTTTATACAGACAAGTACTGTCTGAATATTGACCTGAGAACGATCGACGATGAAATGTCTAGCGGCGTGGGCAGAGAGATTAAAGATGACATCAAGCTCAAAATCAGCAAGGGAGCTTCTGACGCTTGCAAGGCTTTTGTGTTTTTGGTCAGTGACAAAGCCGTATCATTTTTAAACAATGAACTTGGAACTATAGAACAATAAAATGGATGATTTACTACCAAAACACCCCCACAACGCCCTAATATGTGGGCGTACAAACTCGGGCAAGACATATCACACGCTAAACATTATAGACAGGTATTACTCGGGACGCTTTGATCAGGTGTTTATAATCTGCCCGACATTTCACGACAATAAGACTTACGACGACATCAAACACCCTTTTTTAAAAACATGTCATGTATACTCCAACGGAGACTTGGTGAACACGCTCAATCATCTCATTAAAATACACTCCAAGGGAGGTAAACTGTCCGGTAAAAATTCGCTAATCATTATTGACGACTGCAGCGCCGAAAAAGATCTAAACAAGCATTGAACGTCGCTGAGCAAGATCGCTTTTAGTGGTCGACACTCGAACCTCACAACCTGGTTCATAACGCAGAGATACGTATCGGCTCCTAAAGATTTTAGAGAAAATGTACACTGGGTACTGATTACTAAAAATACGTGCAAAAAATCTTTCGAGACTCTCACTAGCGAAAACGACATTATACCTTCCGAGCATCACTACGAGATAAAAAAAGGGTTGGTAAATACATTTATGCTGTTTGTCAACACCGACAAGGGGGAATTTCTGATATTGAAAAAATGATTGAACAAATATTCTACTTTACCGGATCGGTCTTCTTCTTTCTATGTTGCATAATAATCCTCAAGTGTTACTTGACAGGGCGGAGGTTTTTGAGGTATAATAAAATGGAGTCGATTATTGCAATCCCAAAACAGTCCGATGGTAATGTCAGTACGTATCGCGAGAGGTTGGTCAAGGCCCGGGTAAATACGGAGGAAGACATTAGTAAAATGTCAGACGACCAAGTCAAAAAAATATACCTAAAACACGAGCAGGGGATAGTGGATGGTGTGGGTGATCAAGTTTGCAAGTTTTTTGCCAAGGGGTGGGTAAAGGCGATTGCTAGGTTTGCACCACTTACCAATGAGGAAGAGTTTGAACCAACAATAGGTAACGACGTTTTTGTGAAAGCCGCTATTAAAAATTATTTCCCCTCCATATATTATGATTGGGGCGGTTACCTAGCTCCGTTGTCGATATTGGCTACTACTGTGACCAGCATAGATTATGGTACAATAAATGTCAGTTCCAAAGATAACCAAGAACCCGAAGAGGACGAAAGTTGCAACAACTCAGGAGGTGGAAGCGAAACCACTCAGTAAGGGTCTCGAAGAAAATTTCAGCGATGAACTAACTCAAACACCATAGATGCCTAAACAGCTGGTAAAAAAGGATGTAGAAAAAAAATCAGGTATTTGGAAGTACGTGCTCGGAGGGAGCTTTGTTCTCGGTATTGTGTACCTGGTTACAAAAAGGTCAGATCCTAAGATCACAAGAATATCTGTACCCGCATCGCAGTCACAAGCGCAACCACAGCCGCCACAATTACCACAGGCAAATTCCAACAAAAAAAATAGAAAATTTTAGTATAATAAATGGCAAGCGCTAATATAAAAGATATCGGTAACGCGCTGTACAACGGCGCTCTGATGGCAGTGGGAGTAATCGCCACTAGAATGGGACTAAAGGCGATGGGTTTCAAGGATAGACCTCTAGATATGAAACCAGCTAGCGTTGGTATGCTAGCCGGGGAGATTGGTGTTGCAAACTACGCCGTGCAAAAATTGAAAGACGCCAAAGTCTTGCCGGCCACCATCTTTACATAATTTTATACATCTGGATGTATAAAATTACATCTTGTCATAGTCCACCAGTTTCTGTCTGATTTTATTGTATTCATCTACAATTTCATCAAACTCGTCCTCATCTATAAGATTATCAACTAAATGGCGAGATAGTTTTCGGTCTATCTCACTCATACCAACGCGCAATATCGTGTGTTTCTCCTCGTGTTTCAACTTTTTCTTGTTGTATTGCTTGGTAATTGGGGTAAGAGTTAGGGATATCAATCCAGACACCGCCCCTAAAACAGTCAACACGGTACCTATTGGCATACCTACGACTGTAAAAGTAGTCACTACTCCAGTTGTCGATTGTATCACAGCTAGCAATGAAAATACCGTCGACACGTTTTCTAAATTGCTCACAGCCTTGCCATATTTTCTACAATATTCTTCTCTCTTGACAATTAATGATGAAATATCAGTTCTCATGTCTTTTACCCTCTTATATCTTTGCACACCACCATCAGGTGGGGTTGGAGGATCTTTTTCCATTTATTGTAGTTTTAAACCTTCCGTATCCAGTGGTACTACCTGAAGCTGCTCCTTCGTAAACGTTCTCTCTTCAATACCCTGAAGCGTGTACAGAGAAGGTTGATTCTCCCACGAATGGATCTCGTCAATGTCATACACATCTACCGACCAAATCGCATCAGTCGCTCTGTATCGGGTGTCATTATGCTCTTCCCCAGACTTGTACAGATAGCGTACCAAAGTATCTATAGGGTAAGGCTCAGATACATCATTGTACTCTGGCTGTTTGAAGCTTTCGAGTTTTATTGCCTCCGCGGTCTTCATACCAATCATTTTTGTTTCTTGGCCATTTATCGCGGTGACAACGCCAGACAATCTGCTCACCCATTCGCGGTTGGTCTTTTTATCTTTAATCTCTTTATCGTACTGATGCGCAAACAAACGCTCCGCCAACGTTTTATTAAAACGTTCGACAAAGGCTACCTTTTTCTTATTTAGAGATCTTACAATTTTTACATCATGCTTCTTCATCAACTCTGTAAACACACCCATAAATTCATGACCCTTGTCACTCATTATCTCTTTGGGATAGTCAAGTGGTGACCTCTCGTATATATGTTGGATGGCATTGGCAGTGTCAACAGCAGTTTTACTTTTTAATGGCTCGGCCTCTTATACCTAGAAGCAATGTCTACTACAGTCAACGCATACTTGTATTTGCTATCGACCGGCAGGCTTAAAAGATCGATCTGGTGCGTGTGGTTGGGCTGGTCTTGAGTGTAGTGGGGAAATTTTATGCGCTTAGGTTTTGGTTTATAAATCTGGTAAACTGGTTGACGATCAAGCCAATGTTGAATTTCTTGTTTGGTAAGCTCAGGAACTTTCTTTTTTAATTTTCCAGCAGCCATTGTACCCCTCTGGTAACCAGCTGGAGAATAGTATATTTCCTTTAATTTCTCCATTTATTGGTTAACTGATTTTTTATTCGGTCGACGGAATTTTTATTCGGTTAACTGATTTTCTGATTGGTCGACGGATTTTTTATTTGGTCGACGGATTTTTTATTTGGTCGACGGATTTTTTATTTGGTCGACGGATTGTTTATTTGGTCGACGGATTTTATAACCAATTTTTGGGTTATAAAATATAATGTCAGTTAGGCCCATTTAACATCGTGGTAGGAATGTCCACTACCATCACTCTTTTTTACGAGTCCGCAGTAAATAAACTGTTTACCCGGCAATGCACATTCAAACACGTACTTTGGAAGGTAAACTTTACATTCTTCATTGGTATTCTCATTAACAACAGTAGCTACAAAGCTTCCATATCTAGTAGGCTTTGGATCCGAGGTTTTGTACATGTGTGGTACTAGCTGTGGCAATTCGCTTAGTTTTTGCACAGCTGCGGGTTGAGCTGCTCCAAAAGTGATTCCATTAATTGCCATGGCGTGCATGTATGCACGCCTAAACTCATTAGCTCGGCTGTCATATCACAAAATCTTTCAAGCGTATGAGACTGTTTAGTGCTATACACACTGCCATCTAACAACTTTGATTAATTGCCATGGCGTGCATGTATGCACGGCAGATTATTAGTAATATACTGGTATGTTACTTAGCTGTTTTTAACAACTTTGATTAGTTGCCATGGCGTGCATACATGCACGCCTAAACTCATTAGCTCGGCTGTCATATCACAAAGTCAGATTCAATCTTAGCTGGTTTTAACAACTTTGATTAGTTGCCATGGCGTGCATGTATGCACGCCTAAACTCATTAGCTCGGCTGTCATATCACAAAGTCAGATTCAATCTTAGCTGGTTTTAACAACTTTGATTATTTGCCATGGCGTGCATACATGCACGGCAGATTATTAGTGACATACCAGTATATTACTTGGCTGTTTTAACTAAGCTTCACTTCACACTCTATTCCTATTAAAACGGCCGCTATTAGCAACGATATAAATATTTTAGACATTTATAAGCTGTATCACCATTTTAACATCAGATGTTAAGCTGGTAAAACCATTTTAACAGAGTTACTTTGTCGTCTGTATCGGGAGCTTCTTTCCATCCAGTGCAGTCGTGATAATACAATCCTGGTGTCACGTCGTCGGGAGACCAACCGTGATCTTTTGTTGGATCTATTATCGCTACATTAGTCATGTTTTTAAATTGGTAAAATATATTGGGAGGAACCACGGACCCGATAAATATTATACGTTTTCCACACTTGAGAACGTCTCCTTCAAAGTCTTTTTTTTTTCTAAATAATGCATCGGCATGTTTATTGTCTCGCTAAAATGTTTATAATGTAATCCCACCAAGACGGACGCTTATAAAATTCAACCATGTCATTCCAGCCTCGATCTCGTATCCAATCTCCGGCTATTTCTCTTAAAGAGTTTGTCGCTACGGTTATTATTTCGTCGCGTTCATGAGGTTTGTATGAGCACAGGTGGTCTGCCAACGCCAAAGCTCCTACGACTCTACCCCAGGTAATTCCAGTATCGAACAACACGCCGTATATGTTTGGTATACCTTCAGCGACGTTTTCAAACATTACATGGCCAAAGCTGTTGAAATATTTGGTGTTGAACTCTGCAATTAGCCGGTCTACCACCGGCCTCAGTTTACAAGGTAATTTGTAAACTCCGTTTGCCACATCCATATTTATTGGTTATTTTGTTAGCCCGAAGGCTAAAAAAATACCAATATTATACAAACCTTTAAGCCTCGATAATTAAAAGTGAGTCTCTTCATGTAAATTTATTTGATGCTTTAAGACATTCCCAAATATCATAGTTTTCCTCACAAATAATTCTCTGTATTTCGATTTGTAAGCTTTCTTCATAAGTCATGTCATCGTCCTCAACCTCGTCTTCCTTGTCTTCCTTGTCTTCATACATGAGAACAGCTATGTCAGACTTTACCTCATATGGATCCCTATCAAATATTTCACTAAGAATCTCATCTTCTAATTCATCATTGCTCATTTCTTTATAGTTCTCTATATTTAGCTTCAGAGCCCTCTCCTCATATTCCTCACGAAGCAATTTAGTAGTAGACATTTATTATACAAACTCTTTAACGTCGTCAATCTCAATGTCCTACTTTTTGACCCCGATTGATACTTAAAGAATTTAGGCTGCTCCACACGACAACGAAACGAGGACGAAACGAACTGGCCGAAACGAAAAGTTTTTCGTTTCGGTGCATTGTTAACGAAATTTGCTTCACACGCTAACGAAACTGCATGTAGCCGATCAACGACAAACAACTGCCAGCCAATGACAATACACGAATTGTAATAACAACTGTCGCCAATCATAATAATAGTAGTATTCAATACTAGTAGTTCTTCTGTACGGACAGCTTCCAGATATTCGCATTTAGTTAATTTATCGGTGAGTAAACTTAATTATTTATCAACTGGTGGTTATCATTATTACTCACTCACCAGACTAGTAATTTTATAAGTGCTAGGCTCCTTTTAATTCCTTCTAATAATTATAATTATAAATAATGATGATGAATCATTTGTTATTTTGTTGCAGTAGGCCCAATTTTTATTAAAAAAATAATTAACTGTACTGCTGTAATAATAATTACTTTAATAATTCTAATAATTTTTATTATAATAATAACATCATTAGGCAAATTTAATAACAATAATAATAAACAACTGCCAGCCAATGGTAGTATTTAATATAATACTACTAGTAGTAGTAATAATAATTATTAAAATTATTATAATAATAAATTTTAGTAACATGTGCTGTGTTTAGCGCCACTAACGCAACATGGACCAATGAAGTTACGCCTTGTGTGGCCAATAGCAAAATGCAGAAAAGACTTTTGACCAATGATCCACTAACGAAAAAATGCCAACCAAGCACTGCTAGGTCTGGACGAAACGTCACCGTAACGCTACCGAAGTGACGGTAGGGCTTTCGTTGGGCAAATTTATATTCGTTACGAAATTAATTTGACGTTTCGTCCCCGTTTCGTTGCCGTGTGGAGCAGCCTTTTGTTGTATATAATAAAGGAGCGGTGTTTTACAACAAGCAAGCGTGACCAGCACTTTATTGTCCTGTAGTCTCGTGTCATATGACAGCCGTATACATCAAACCCCAATGTGTTCTGTTTTTGCATTTTCCACAGTTTACGCTTTGGAAAATACAACTTTTAGAAATTTAATACTGCTAAGAGAAGACAACTCAGGGCAAATATCTGAGGGCAAAAAAACTAGTCCAGATCATCCATTTCACATACTACTATTGGGTTCTGTAATGTTGATACGCAAGCCTATTTTTATACACTCCTTTATATATATAAAGGAGTGGTGCAGAGGTTGTGTAGGGTCAGTGTTAGATCTCTAGGCCATTCGGTCATCCCGATCTTTCAGCTTAAGTAACTTCCACAAGAGCGTCATATTACCAAAGGCCAATTGTTTACAGTTGCCCCAGTTTTGTACAGGGCACAGTAGGCATTGTTAAAAATGCTTTGCGAAGTAAAAAAAGGACTCGTAGAGGTAAGTACTGGTGTTTCGGGCTGAGAGAGCTCTTTACACTAACAGACAACCATTTTGTGCATCTAAATTTGCAGTTAATTTCTGGGCTCCAATTACTCAACTACCTCTGATCTGACGCACAACTAGGGATGCAGTATTTATTAGTAGTGGCAACCAAGGAGAACAGGGTCCACGAGAAAGAGGCTGCTATGTAGAGTGGAAAATTTTAGCTTTGCTTTGTGCATTTGATGGCTAATTGGTTGGTTGCAGTAAGTAAAAGCACCTTTACATGGCATTTTACCACACCCTGACTCTGTAGCCAAGGGGAGCAAAATGAGAACTGGGGCCAAAGAGGCATGGAGTAAAGTGGTCATTACCCTGCAACCTCTGTCCAATTCAGGCAGAGAACAACGTCATTTCTCATAGATTCAGTTGTGCTTAAAAAACACTTTGAGGCTATGTGCCTGCATGTCGTCATTCGTTTTGCTTATTAATTCAAGTGCTATACTAGGCTGATTTCTGTTATTTTAGTTGTGAGCTTTGAAAGCTGTAGAAATTTCAGTTTTATCGCTTTTGGCAACATTCATTTATTGTGCTTTACAATTTGTTTGTCACTATTTTTATTTCTCCATAGCAAACATATATGTTTTATTTGTGTAGATTAAGGTAGCGAAACAGAAATGGGCGATAAAATGAATAGATTGTGAGCATCACGTTAAAGTTATAAATACTATAAAGAAACAATACTTTGGTCAAGTGGCCAGTTACAGCTCACAATCACACTAAATAAGTAATACTTGAGATTGAGACTATAAGTAAACAGTCCTTTTTATCGTTCTTGGTTTGATGGCGAGCAGATGAACTTATCACACAGCAGTATTATTACCAACTTATTATCATTGTAAAGTTGAAACCAAGTTTTTTTTATTAATCACCTTGCTGAAGTTAAAGGTGATTTTTAATGCTTGCCACCATTCAATTATTTTTTCGGTGTAAAAATATCCATTTTAAAATTTTGAATCAGGTTATGGTTATTACTTTTGGTTAAGCTATTTTTTTTTGTTTTATCGTCACTTACTACATTTTGAATAATTTTTGCAAAAGCTGGTCAGTACTCTACACACAGAGTGCTTTGCTGGAAACTATTTCTCTAGATAATTTTGGAGTATAAATTCCATCCATAAAAAACCTGACCTGCAGGTACACTCTAGGTGCCCCCAGAAGTACCTGTTGAGGGGAAGTAGAGCCTGATCTACTGTTATAGTAAAACTGTTAATGGTTCTATTGCCGTTAAAATTACTTGAGGTTATGGGTCAAACTGATTTGTTGTTTGCAAGCTTCCCCATCCATGCAATAATGTGTATTATTCGTAAAATTTGCCTTTCAATGTCTATCAATTTCAACACATATTAAATTGCATCTTCAGATCAAAAATATATTTTAGAATGCACTCAAAATCGTTCACAGATATTCATGTAGAAGCAGGTTGGTTGGTTTGTGCTATGTAAGGCATACAGCTTTATGGATAGAACCTTTGATGTTAGTATGACTGATTTAACATTATTTTTGGTGATAATTTCTGCGCATTGACTGACCATTTTATCAATTTTTTTCAATGCCACACAGAGACAGTGGGTAGATAATACGCTGAGTCATATAGATTTTCCTGATCAGGTTGTACAGGAAATGACAATTCCAAGTATTATACATTTAAATGCTAGTTTATAACTGTTTGCTTCAACAAACCAAAGTGAGAGAGTGGTGATACACTTACACTAATATTGTATGTGTATTGTTTAATGGTTTAATTATTAATTCTATATCAGAAGCAGGTGCGTCAGATGTACGCTCAGCTAACTGGAGCAAGATTAAACTTAATCTATATAGAATTGCAATAAAATAAGATTGTAATCAAATTTTTCTATTGTCGTGAATGCTAGACAAAAAAATAATATAATTAGACACGTCAGAATTGATTCGGACTGACATCTCATTTCCAAAAGTTTGTGATCAACGCCAAACACATGAAGATTGCTATGATATTGCACAAACACATTTGCTGATCAAGAGAACAGCTTATAACAGCATAGGACAATATATATGAAAGCTGTCACTGCTCAAGAAATGCAGTGATAACAAATCATTTGGCGTTAGGTTACAAGACTACACACTGTCATCGACTGTATGCTTGTACTTAGTTTAAAACAAACAGCACTTGCAAAACTTTGTCAAAGAGTATTGTTTACCTTTAGAGCTCACATAATAGCAATCAACCACCATATCCACAAAGCTATACTATTTTAAAAAGTTCCAAAGGTTTATTGTTAAACTGTATGTACGCTGCAACACAAATTACCAGATTCACTCTTAGTTAACTATTTTCATTCTATTCTGGCTCAGAAATTAATCCCGAGCAGACATGATTAGTTACCAATTAAATAAAGTTTACCTTGGTCACCCAGCTGGCCTCGGTATAGTTTGGGTTGATCGCTTCAGCGTAGCCTTGCAACTTAATGAATCGGTTTCGTATGTAAGTATTCCAGCCAAGCAGAGCACAGGTTTCAAAGATCGAATTTATTGTATATACGTGTGGATCGCCAGAAAATCCTAGTAAGATTTCTGTCTCTTCTGCGGGCTAACACACAAAATAGACCAAAGCTAGACCCATTGATAACTATCTATCACCAGTTTATACCCATTAGATCTAGCTCAATCTTTACTGGAAAAAATCCCAAATTTCTTGTTTATGTTTGTCTATAAATGCAAATCAGTAAATGAAGAAAGCTTTAGCTATTGTTTAAACTTTCTCATGAGTCAATTTTACTAATAAAACATAGTTGTGACATGGCTGTTGCATAAACTTATTTATAATACAAATGTAAAAGTTTGCACACTTACCACCTTTGCCTCTTTGACATTTTTAGATTTTAAAATCTCAAAAATGTTTGCTTCAACAGCAGCGAGAGTAAACCCTGCAAAAAATATCACAAACTATATGAAAAAAAGTTGGTGTGAAACATTTTGTTTGGACTGATAGTAGTATAATAGGAACAGATCTGTATGAAAAAACGAACCTTTTGACATTTCAAGTTTGATTATGTGTGTTAAATTTGTTGGATTGTTTACGGACCTGTTCGACACGCATTTGTTAGTTTTTGCATAATTCTTGTTAGCATAATATGCATCTGCATAAGAAAACAGACCTGTTAACATATTACATTGCTATTTTTTTGGTATGAATATAGTTACAGACCTGTTTTAGTATATTCACATAGGTATGTAAATGTATGTTTGAAAGGTAATACAAGTGATAGTTGACAGTGGCACAGACTTGTAAGATATTTATGGATTAGTTATTTGGTTGTGCTGAAGGTTTTCCTCACAGTTTAGATCCCAGCTGAAACGTTCTCTTTGTTTTTTGACTCGTTTTTTTTGGTAGCGGGTTAGGTGTTATGTTTATTTTATTAAAATTGCGGATATAATAGCAAGCGTAATGAAATAAATAATGATAGTGTAAGAAGCATAGGTAAAATGGATAAAATTTGTAATAGGAAGTAAATAATCGTAGCGTTTAATGAATAAGAGTTGGTTAAATATAATGTTTGTTAATGAATAGTCCAGATAATGTTGTTTGTAGTAGGCTTTTACTGAGACCCGGATGATAATAGCGTGATCTTTTAGAATCCCTTAAGCCATTTTATCTTATTATATCTAAAACAAAAAAAATTACTGCCTAAACAAATTATGGCAACTAAATTGAGATAAAACATAAAAGTACAATTGATCAAAGATTACATTATATAGAAAAGACAAATCACTCGCCGAGCTGCATCGATTGTTTTGAGCTGTTTGACTACAATGCTTGTCTTGTAGATTAGGACATTGCAACTTGGTAGAAACGATATTCCCTGCTGAGAGCAGCAGCACATTTTCCTCGACAATTTCATCTGCGGCAAAGTATTTTAAGTTCTTGGACTCGGCGGGTTTGTTGTTCATGTTTTGAACCTCTCTTCTTATGCCCTCAGCAGTGTGAATACGACAATGTCCAGCCGAGCGTGTCTAAATCTACTAAATTTATAAAGAGAATAACGCCGGCTTGAATTCTTTTTACATCAGCAACATTTTGCTTGAGTATGTACAAAGACCCCATCACCAAACCGCCATGTTGAAAGCATCTGTAGCTCACTAACAGAGTATTCATCACCACCTCTCCATTCGGTAAATTTAAATTCAAAACTAATCACGCTGCCTGAGCATTCTCATAGGCTGTAGGGTCAGGTCAGTTGGTGCAAAATTAACTATTTAAGAGTTACTGTATATCAACAGAAAGCATCCACTCCAGCTACAGTGACTGAAGAATCAACAACTACTACAACTACTAGAACTCTCAGCACTAAAGTAAGGATTAATAAAAATAATTTTTGTCCTAATACTCAACTAGTCCCGCTGTGGAGGTTTACTTCTAGAACCTAGCCAGTTTGCTTTCAAGACTGCAGAGTCTTTGGAATTGAAAAACTCGTTTTTTGTCAGAAAGACACCAACTGGGTTCTAATTAGTTATTATTAATTGTACATAGGTGGTTCGCACGGTGAAGAAGGTGTATTCCTAGAGCCTAATCGGTTTGCTCTAAAAACTGTGTCGTCTTTGGCGTTGACAAAGTTGCATTTTTTGTCAGAGAGATAACAAATGGGTACTAATTAGTTATTATTAATTGTACTTAGGTAGCTCCCGTTGTGGAGAAAGCGTACTCCTGGAGCCTAGCCAGTTTGCTCTCAAGCCGGTAGAATCTTTGGCGTTGACACAATTGATAGTTTTGTCAGAGAGACAGCAACTGGGTTTAAATTATTTATTATTATTTGTACTTGAGGTAGTTCACGCTGTGGAGAAGTTGTACTCTTAGCGTCTAGTCAGTTTGCTCTCAGGACTGCAAAGTCTTTGGTATTAACTTTTGATCAGGGAGACAACAACTAGGCTCTACATTTCTGATGATAAATTGTGTTTAGGTACCTCGCTGAGTTTTAACAAAAAAGTGTTTATTAATTTTACAGATCTGATGATTCAGCATCTTTACAACCAAAAGTTCTCCTATCTCCGCTCACCCCTAGATCATGAAAAGTCTTCAACGATACGTAAGTTTTTAAAAATAACTGTTATAGCCCAGTTGAAAAAAATCTGCTCATTGATATCCATTTAGATATAAAACACAAACACAATCTTTACTACTACGTTTTATTACTTTTTGTTTTATATTCTCGATGAAATATAACTTCTACTTCTTTCGGAAAAATTTTGTAATCAACAACTATACGTGCCATTTACCTAGAACAAAAGAAAATTTCATTCATGACGTAAGTATATAAACCTATTTATTGTAGTCTATTGGAGTGTGTGTCAAACAAACCAATTTTTAGAGTATTTTTTGGTTTTTCACACCATTAGTTGTTTTTTTATTTTAGGTTATCAACCCAGAATTCCGTTTGACCAAAGAGTGACAGCCGACTCATCAAAAGCCTTCTGATTGAGCATTCACTATCAAAGATGAAAGGAGAACAATTAGCAACATCTGACAAGTCAGCACTTGTTTTGCACACAACTCGAAAATTATTTGATACCATATAAAACAACATGTGTCCCGCATTGAACATTGATCATGTAGCGAATGTTATGCACAACAAAAATGTGAGTGTCAAAAAAGTTTAAAACGCCTGTGATAATTATGACAATCCTATTCGACAGGAAAACGGCATTCTACTCACAACCAATTCATTGTTATTACAACATTCTTTCCCATCTTTAAAACGTCAATTTACGCCCTTGCAACCTATCCAGAGAACCACTGCAGTCCTCTCTGTCATTGAAATTACAAAAAAAAATTGCAGAACTTTCTCCGAAGGACTTTTTCAATTTCATTTGCGACGAGCTCTTGTTTTATGAAGGAAAGAGTTGGATGCTCGATGAGAATTATCGAAGAAGATCATTTTCCACCAACGGGATGCTTGTAGGTAGATTGATGGGTGAAAACATGGCCAAGTCCAGATTTTACAACCTCGGGAAGAATAATAGCGTTCAGTGCACATCTTGCAGAGAGAAATTACTAAAGTGGAGGAGCAAAGGCAAGCATCTGATAACAGAGCACGCTAAAGTTTTTCCTCTTTTTCGTTTTATTCAAGGACTGCCGACTCATAACCAAGAATACAGAGCTAAGAAGCTCACGGAGGAACAATTGAAAACCATCTCCATTATCAACAGTGATACACTCGAGGGACAAAAAAATAGACAGAAAATGGGTTTGTGAGCGGAATTTTTACCTCTGGGCAATCAGATGCAATCAGATTCGCTCCTGAATCGGCAAAAGAAAAAACTTTCAAGCAGTGAATGGGCAAAGTTCCTATGAAACTCATTTCTGAAGCCGGTTTTTACTACACAGGTTTCGATCAAAAGCTGAAATCAGGGGATGTATTGTGGGAGGAACGCAGTCGTTGGTTTCCAGACTGCTCCTTTTTACTTATGAGTAAGGGAAAAAAATATGTCGAGGAAGTTCACAAACGAGCGGAGGAGTAAAAAAAATGCAAGCGAAAGATTGAGTCAAATTAACTCAGTTGGATGAAAAAGAAAGGATGAAACTCATCTGCAAAAAACTGGGTCATAGTCGAGCCAATATAAAAAAGTCTTGTCGCTGAATGGAAAGTCGTTCAAACGAATGGAGTTTATGATTGAGGCTTTACAGGCTTTCGATGGGAATCCGCAAAAAATATTTGACCGATGGTGAAACAGCGATCTTGGCCGAAGGTAAAACAAATAGCGAACTGTGTGCCGTCAGAGTTTTACTAGATGTTAGGAAAAATGGAGACGAGTCGAAAGAAAAACATGACTCAAAACAACACGAACTTGCTCAATGTTTATATGAGTCACACGAAAGAAAAACTCCTGCGAATCATATAGATCTTTCTTACGGTCACCTCATTTACTGCAATGAGTTTAAAAAGAGAGTATTTGCTGAATGTCAAACAACGTTGAGGATGCTGTCCGATATACGACTGTAAAGTTGAGCTAAAAAGTTTTATGAAAATCTACCTGAGCTAAAACATATTTATAATGCTTGACCTAGAAAAAAAATAAAAAAGTTTAAAGGTTAAATACATACTCCCGTTTAACGATACCTCATTCACGTTTTGTATCTTGGTGGAATAACAACAAATATGTTACGCGTTGAAGACTTTGCTCACCAAGAAGCTTCCAATGTTATAGGAGACAAAATCTTTCTGGCTGAAGTTTCCAATGAAATGCTGAAAAAGTATTTTACGGAAGAATGTGTGCTGCGTACTAGGAGGCAGTTTTTACAAACAAGCGACAATTTTTCACTACTAAACTGTCACTGTTTGCACAACGTTATCCAATGTTCCATTTTTGACAGATACGCTTGGATGGTGAAAGGTGTTGTGCTTACCAAACCAAAACTGTCAGGCGCGATAGATTGGGTTGATAGAAGAACAGTTCTAAAAAAATGCTAAAATGAGGTTGCTGGCGCACGATGAATGGATAGACGCTTTTCTAAAACTTTCAGTGAGCAATTTAAAAACTCAAGTTATGCTAAAAAAATTACACGCGAGATTAAATCCCCATCTATTGCTTGCATCTTGAAACAAACTATCTTTACAACTTTTAAAAGATAGATTACCCAATATAGCCGATGGTTATCCCTACACACTCAGCCTTGATGATGATGGCTGTTCAACCGACTTAACGAGTGACAATGACTCTACAAACGCCATGGACTCATAAAAGAAGCGACAAGAAAAAACCTACATCATTTTTCATTGGGGACTGAAAGAAGTATGAAGGTGAGGAAATAGAGTCTCAAGTCAATGGTGAGGCTGGATGATTTTGTTCCCAGATTTGTAATATCCTACTTTGACCAGTCCTTTGAAGCTTGAGGATCCTCGTTTCATCAAATGAGTTACAGAAGAAATATTCTACTTGGAGTTAGGTTCAAACTTGGCTCGCAAAGCAATACAAAGTGGATTTCTACGTTGCAATTGTATTTTAAGAGCATATCCTCTTGAATGCTTAAACTGCTGTAGGAATTTTATCCAATAGTTTGTTGTTCCGAAGACAAAAAGGATAGATTTTGCTGACCTAAAAAGAGTGATCAAATGGATTGTCATGAAACAATGTTTGGAAAACGCCGAGCTTGGTGATTTGGTGAATATTTCATTTTTAAAAGGAGGATACGCGTTTTGGTGAACACCCTAGCATATCCTATTGACTCAAACGCGAATAGAGTCATATTTACATTTCATCGACCACATTGATGGGATTCTCCAAAAACAGCTGAACGACAAAAACAAGCCGATAGCCAATTGCATATAAATGTTGAGCTCACCATCAATTGAAAGCATTTAAAAGTCAATGACGAAAGCTCAAGTACTTTGGAGATGAGTTGCACAATCGTATTGTTAATGACGATTATATCTTTCAGCACAAATGGAATCTTCTACACCGATAACATTGATAAAGGCGTCTGTCGAGCTATGGAAAAAGGCAACGGCTTATACTTTGCACCTTTTGAAAGGAGTTTAAGGTTCACAGATGCGAATAACAATAACTGCATGAGAGTGTACCCTTCCTACTTTTTGTATTGCGGATTATTCATACCTTGAAACGCCTTTGGATTTGCAAAAACCAAAAACCAAAAAATGTATCATCATTTAATACTCTGACAAAATACAGGCAAAATGAAGAGGATTGGATGTTGGGAGTTAAAGATGATACAGAGGGACTTACCAAAAATGCAAAACTGTTTTGACAAGGGAAATTGTGAGCATTCGACTACAAAGCGTCACACCTGATCTGTCCGATGATGCAAAAAAATTGAAGCTTTCGATTTTGCATGCGCAAGATGCAATCGCTTGAGCATCACCAAACCAACTACAATCATCGCTGATGTTGACGGTGTCAAAAGCGTAAACTTGTCGTTTTCAGTTTTTGAAATTCTGTAGCTCGTTAAAAACAAGATCATCATTAGCATTACATGTCACGGAGGTGACAAAGACAGATGCGATCCCAATGTCCTGTATACCGTGTTTTAATTGCGACATATTAACCGATTACAGGCATGGTTTGAGACATATAACCCTAGTCTTTAGAAGCACAAATTAGTGCAAAAACGTCTCTCGCAAGAAAATGAAATACTGGATCTGTCCTCTATCGTTCTCAACCCTTTTTGGTCTTTGCCTCGCAATGGAGTCCTACCAATCTGTTCCAGAGTTGACACTAGCGACGAATAATTTGTTTGCAAAGCCGATAAAGCTTTGGAATACATTCAAGTGTACTTACAGCGATTAAGAATTACGACTTCAACAACAACAACAACGACAACGATGACAACAACACCACCACCAATTACAGATACATTATCACCCTTTGTTCCTCTTGGTTGCGCAAATATTCAACTAGTAACGAGTATTTTGAATCGCTTTGGAAAAATTAGCTTCTACAGTTTTTCATGCATTGTAAATCCTATCAATGGGAAATGCATTCCCAAAATCGACGATTACAACTATGTATGCAAAACCAATGAAACCATGGAATATCTCAAAAGATATAAAAATCCTCCAACTACAACTCTAATTCCAACTATAGCTCCAACGACGACTCAAATTCCAACTCCGACTCCAACATCTACAGCAACATCACCAATTCCAACTACGTCTCCAATAACAGTAACTTCAGTTTCTACTCCAACGACAACCATTACAACTCCAGAGACAACTAATGGTAGTATGTGCGCAAAACAATACACCGTTTACGAAAACAACTCGATAGCAATTACAACTCCACCCCCTTTCTCTAGAGTTTTTAGTTATGACAATATAGGAAATGTTTCAGGAATGAGTCTGTCCATGTCTGCAAATAGCGAACTGTTGAATGGGAAAAGTCTTCTCATTACCATTCATCCCAAATGTAACAATATTTTTTGCAATGTCATTAAATATTTTCCAAATTAACAAGCGTTCTTTATACGGTCCATACTATACTATACTACCGCTACCAAAACAAGCAAGTGAAAAACAAAGAGAACGTGTCAACTGGGATCTAAGCCGAGAGGAAAACCTCCAGCATAATCAAATAACAAATCAATAACTATCTTACTGGTCTGTGCAACTGTCAACTATCATTTACATTACTTTTCAAACATACATTTAAGGGGTGGCTACACAGGCAGATGTTTGGCATAAGAAGGCATTGCGATGGGCGTGTTTGATACTTTGGCACATTGTGGGGCCTATTCATGAGCATAACCTACAGCTGGTCTATGCCTGATGCCGAAGGCACATCGGCGTTCTCTGATTGGTTGAAACAAAATATTTTCCTGAGCTCATCAAGTTTAACCATTTACAACGCATTTCCGTTAGAATTTTTGTCAACAACTAGCATCCACTGCAAACTCGAAAGGAATTATTATGTTATAATTAATAGAGTTTGAACAGTGAATTCAGTCCAGTGAATTAATTTTACATGGCTTATAGAACAGTGGTAATTGATAATTTCAACATTACTGAGTATAATTATAAATAATAGTAATTAAAATTATTAAAAAATACAACAACAACAACAAAAATTCAATTGATTATTATATCATTTATTATAAATGATGAATAATCACAATATCTGGAAGATTTAATAATAAATAAAATCAAAAAAAATATTGAAAGTAATGTTTTCATGGTGAAAAAAAACAGCCATACATCATAGTGGAATTGTTCTTCAATTATTGTTATTATTGTGATTATTATATCAGAGAAACAAATAGCTCGTTGTCAGAAATGAAACAGGCAAAAACTCGCACTTTGTGCCGTATGATTGGCTAGTTCAGTCGCAGCTCACCGATGTGCCCAAGTACATCGTCACGCTACTTCGGCCTGTGTAGCCACCTGAACATCGTCAGGAACCATCGTATAGGCACATCGGTATCAAAACATCGATGCAGTGTAGCCACACCTTTACATACCTTTATAAATATACTGTAACAAGTCTGTAAAAATAATCATACCAAAAAACGACAATGTAATATGTTAACAGGTCTGTTTTTTTATGCAGATGCATATGATGCTAACAAAAATTATGCAAAAACTAATAAATACATGTCGGACAGGTCCGCAAACAATCCAACGAATTTAACACATATAAACAATATTGATATGTTGGAAGGTTTGCTTTTTCATGCAGATCTGCTCTACTACTTCTCATACTACTTCTGACTACTCAGCTAACATTTAAAAATTTTCATACACTGCAAGGATAACTTATAAATTGGTAAATATTGGAAGAGTCAACGATGTTAGACCCAGCTCCAATTATAAAAGTAGTTGCTATTGGAAATTCTCTACTTTAGGTTATGTTCAAAACAATTATTCCTCATGTTAAGAGAGTTTCGTTGCTAAACCATCAATGTATTCAAATGGAATACGGCAAAATATGACATCACCAGGTGAGCCAACAATGATCATTGAATTCGTTATTGCTTCTATATCACAAAACACTAATCAGCTGAAGCAATTTATTGTAAAGTTATGGCACTATTAAACATTTATACTTATGAGTTGGTGTAGTTATCAAAAATATCAACTGCTGTTTCTTAGCCGCCCATCAAACCAAAAGATGAAAAAAGATACAATGCCCTTCATACGATATTAAAAACAGAATTACATGGTGATGATTTAGTTGATGTAAATTTGAAAAACAGTACCAAACAAGATCCACCTGCAACACATAAAAAATTCCAAGCAGCCCTGTTGGATACAAGTCGCTCACGAGTAAGCTTACCAATAAAAGCCCACGACTGCAAGTGCAACATCTCTCCAACTATTTTAGTTGTACTACTATGGCTGATAGAATCACTTCGACTCAAATGAATAGCAAGCAGTAGTCTCAGCCTTTATATGCTAATTGATAACCAGTGATGTTTTTCTTGTCAGCAGCCAATGAGATGACAGTAACACCAATGCTGCTTTTTGACTTTTAGTCTTTAGCAAAAACAGTATTGCACAATAATCATGTAGTTTTAGGATAGGCTGACTGTAACGTGGGATGGGGAACTCATTTTACCATAGTAGTCACAATTTATAATATTCTAACATTATATCTACTACATCTGATGCTGTGTTTATTATTATATCTGTTACATCTTTTGTAATATCTACTACTTCATCTTCTACTGAATCCACTACTTCATCTACTACTATATCTACAACTATGATTACTATTAGTAGTAGTAATATATGAGCAGATCTCCCTACCAAGTGTTTTTTTGTGGATTAGATCTGGGGGTTGAGGCAATGGGTTACGATGTTGGATGAATTCGCCGAGTTTATATTGTATTTTACTTGAGGGGCATTTGAGTGGCATTTGAGTGGCATTTAAGTGGCATTTGAGTTTTGATTATTTTTTTACTTATTTTGAACTTATATGGCATATAGATTTTTAATGTATGGCATTTGATTTTTTTGATAGTTTTAACATTGTATATAAATGAAAACGTAATAAGATTGTATGGTTATTGGAAGTTAAGATGTCGACAGAGGATGATGTTGAGATGAGACCGATGAATGAAGTTGATACTATTGATGGTACTGAACGTGATATGATAGATGTTTTACCGAGTATGAAGCGTAAAGCGTTGATAATTATGATAATTTTGGTATTTGTCGTAGGGCTTTCCACTTTTGGAGGTGTTACTGAGTTTAGTATGTATGAAGAAGCTATGGAAAAAATACAAAAAGCGAGAAACTCTCCTGTTGGAATCATAAATGAAACTACTGTTGATTGAAGAACATCTTTTTATGATGAATGGGAAACCTGAAGATTATGACCCGAGGATGCGTTCTCCTTTTACAGCAATGATTGCAGGACCAACTGGATCGGGAAAGACGCAAGCGATTTTTCGAATGATTGAAGCTAGTCAGACTATAGCACACCCTCCACCAACAGAGATTCACTACTGTTATGGAGCCTACCAAAAAGCCTTTGATGATGTATCAGGAGTGATTTTTCATGAAGGCATGATAGATATAACAGTGAGTTTTCCCAGAGATGGTAAAAATCGATGGCTGATAATTGATGATCTCATGGATGAAGTTTCTGGTAAAGCCGATGCTAATGCTTTGTATACGAAACATAGTCATCATTTGAACATAAGTGTGTTTTTTATTGTTCAGAATCTGTTTTTAAAAGGAAATCGTACAATTTCCTTGAATAGTCATTATTTTTTTCTTTTTAAAAACCCTAGAGATGCTTCTTCTATTTCCTATTTGGCTCGACAATGTTTTCCATCAAAAGTAAAATATGTACAAGAGGCTTTTGAAGATGCGACAAAGAAACCATACTCTTATTTACGAATAGATACGACTCAACAAACGAATGATCAACATAGACTATTGGGAAATTTTACATCAGTTCTCCCTATGATATTATATGTACCCAAGTAAAAGGATATAAATACAATTACTATTCGCTTCACCTCAATCATATTTTGTTGTTCAACGACGCAACACGAAAGCGTTATAATGTCTAAAGCTTTGGAGAAAAAATTAACAAGAAATGCAGCTGTGTTGTTATCGCTCAACAATGCAACCTTTGCTATTCAAAAGTCTGTTATAGCCAAAGCCAAAAAGGAGTTTATTATGACTCTAATGGAATGCGCTAAAGCTATTATAAATGGAACGATACCATTGACATCATCTCAGTATAATGAGTTGCAGCGAAACGTGAAGGATATTAGCGCTTTAGTAAGAAAATCAACGTTAGATGATAAGAAAGCTGTATTGCAAAAAGGAGGATTTTTAGGCGCTCTACTAGGACCTATCATCAGCAATATAGTTCCTGGGTTACTTAAAAGTGTGCTAGGTGGAGGGAGAAGATAAAGATGAAACTCTCAACACGAATGATGCGAAATAGAATGGCAATTTTAGCTCTGGATGATCTGAGTAAGAAAGGAAAAATCGCTATAGTCGAAAAGGCCAACTCAGATTTGTTTCAATCATTGATAGAAAGTGTTAAAAATATTATATTAGGTAATGTTCCTCTTGATTCTGAGCAGTTTATTGAGTTGCAGCGTTACAAGAAGGAACTACATAAACTTAGTGGTAGAGGGACAGTTGATGATAAGCGTAAAATTTTGATTCAGAGTGGTAGAGGGAATCTTTTGGATGCTATTATAAAACCTATTGTATCTGTTTTATCATCAATAAAAAGATGAATCGTCAGCCTTTAACATTCTCCAGACGTAATTTTATACTCACTGAAGATGAATACTATAGATTAACGGAAAGAAAGGATAATAAAACAGTGGTAAAGGAAGAGAAAACCAGACCTCCATTGTATTATAATCCTATGGAAGCTATAACAGTAAGAAATATGAAGCGAAAGCGAAATGATCTACTGGAAACGGCTTATGATTCTGACTTATCCTCATACGAAAAGTTAGATGAAAATGTTGAAAACCTACGTAGGTATTTGTCTGATGTCAAAAAGATTAAAAATAACCAAAACCAGACACAAAAGGATAGTTGGAATCTCATTAAGAAAAAAAGGATAGAGTCTACTTTTCCTTTGGCCAATAGCACAGTTACTGATAATAAACCTAATGTCTTTTCACCAAATGTTGATAAAGACAATGAGTTAGAATCAGTGAAAGTGGTTGATGATGATGATGATATTGGGATGGAATTAATAAAAGGAAGGTTGTTTGATACTGAAGACACAACCTTACTAGGAAGTACATTTCTTACTGATGGAGAAGATGAGCATGATAGTGAAAGCGAAAATTTAAAGAGTTTGAAAAAAAAGCAGCTGATTTAACAACAAAAAAGAGTGATCAAACGATCGCTGTCAGAATGTTGAATAATCTGAGTAAAATTGGTAGATTCGACTCGGAGAAGAACAGACTGAAAATTGGAGAACATTGGTTGAATCCTAAGACTTCCAAAACTTTACTACGAGACGTTCTAACCGAAGGAGGTAAAATAGAATCGGGAAATACCAATTACAGTAGATTTAAAAGCCTGCTAACTGATGAAGGAATCACAACTGTCAGAAAATCTCCGCGTCAAACACGTAAGACTCAGAAGAAAAAGTTGGTCGTTCCCGGTACTAATTCATGGACATCGACACGCTAAAAGAGTTGTATTACAATCCTGCATTACATACATCTCTACGAGGAGCTAGAGCTTTACTGAAAGCTCGTAGAAAACGAGAGGGAGAAAAAAGAATCCGTGAATGGTTGAGTGGTGAGGATGCCTACACGTTACATAAAAAAGTTGTAACCAAGTTTAAGCGACGCCCTACAATTGTAGCTGGAATAGGGGAACAGCTACAGGTAGATTTGATGGATGTTCGATCTCGAAGAGATGAAAATAATAATACAGCATTTTTACTGACTGCTATTGATTCTTTATCTAGAAAAGGTTGGGCTGTGCCGCTCATCAACAAATCAGGACCGGTAGTAGCAAGAGGATTGAGAAGAATACTAGAAGGGGAAAATTATAAAGCTTTACAATCTGATAAAGGTAAAGAGTTTGACAACGTCAATGTCAAGACTCTGCTGGGGGAAAAAAAAATCAAGCGTTTTACAACCGAAAATGAAACGATAAAGGCATCAATGGTGGAGCGTTTTAACAGAACTTTAAAAGAGAAGATATATAGATATTTGACATATAAAGATGATGATAGATACATTGATGTTTTACCAGAAATGGTTAATGCATACAACAACACAATTCATGGTGCTATAGGTATGAGACCAAATGATGTGAATTTTCAAAATCAAGAACTTGTATGGAATCGTGTGTATGAAGGAGGTGAACATAGTTTAACTCAAGAAGCAAAACTAAAGATTGGGGATTATGTGAGAATAAGTAAGGCAAGAGGAGTGTTTGAAAGAGGATACACCCCGAATTGGACGATTGAGATTTTTATAATCACTGATGTACTTATTGATGAAAAACCTGTTGTATATAGGGTGAAAGATTTAGCTGAGGAGATGATTGATGGCACCTTTTACGAAAAAGAGTTGCAAAAAGTAAAAAAACCCACGATTTTCAGAATTGAAAAGATACTGGGAAGAAGAATGAGAAGAGGTAAAAGACAGATTCTGGTTAAGTGGTTAGGTTATGGAGAAAAGTTCAATGAGTGGGTAGATGAATAGTTTATAAGGAAACAACACTTGATATAATCATCATACATTGGGAAAATGTCGATGCTGATAACTTTACCCTCAAACTCTAGTGGTGAAGAGTTTCCTGATAATAACAATTCCGAATTTACAGTGAGACTGTATAAATATTTGGTTATCAATGGCGGTAAATGGGAGGTAGCTCTGCTAGATATGACTTATTCTAATAATTGGAAAAATGTCACCGAAGGGAAAATATATCTAGAAAAGACTAATGTCTCTGGTAAAAGCGAAAAGTCCTTCATCCTAATCGGTAATGGAAGATATGATAGTATAGAGGAGTTGGAGGAGATTATACGAAAGAGAATGAATGAAATGGATTTAGACAAGAAATTCGCCATCTCCTACAACAAGATCACCAACACCGCTTTACTAACTAACAGTGATCCTGATACTGCCATAAGCTTTTCCAAAGATATAGCATATATTTTTGGATTTGAATCAAAAACTACATACCCTCGTGGTAGATACAATAATATCACACCCCCTGATATAAATTCCGGTTTAACATCCCTGTATATTTATTCCAACATTGTTGATAATAGAATGGTAGGAGATACGAATGTACCTTTATTGAGAGTAGTTCCAGTTCAAGGAAAGAAGAATAGTGTTGTGTATCAAGAATTTAAAAATCCTCACTATGTTGACGCTTCATCACTAAATAGTGATATGATTCAAGTACTTATAACGAGTGACGACGGTCAACGAATACCATTTGATGGTGGAAAGGTTGTGTTGACGGTTCACTTTAGAGAGAAAACATTATAATGAGTTTGGTACAATACACCCCTGAGGATTCAAAAGATTTTTTTGATGAGTACTACAAGATACAAGCTGGAAATGGAATTGGAGTGTATAGTGGACGACGAGTGATGCCTAATATGAGAGGAAATGGACTTGGTAGTATTTTTTCAAGTTTACTTAAATCTGCAGCACCAATGCTGAAAAGAGGAGCAATTAGTTTGGGGAAAAGAGCACTGACTGTAGGTGGAAATGTAGCGCGTGATGTCATCGATGGACAAAGTTTTGCAGTGTCAGCAAAGAAGAGGGGGATGGCAGAGTTGAATGATCTGGGGGGAGATGTGCTCAATGCAATCCGTCCAGATAGTATGAAAAGGAGAAAAACAAGAGGTGGAAAGAAGAGGAGAGGTGTTGGTAAACGTGGTATATTTTAATAGCGGTAGAATCCGGTATAAAGACAGCTGAGCTTGATATCTATAGTCATTAAGCGGTAACGCTTCAAGCATTCATCACTCGCAAAAGATGGCTAGCCTAAATGGAACAACAGGTAATAAGTTGGAAGGTTCTTCCTACAACATAAATCCAATGTTGGATGTATTTGCTACGGAACCATATCGGTAGAAAGATCGGAATATGTTGTCATCAGACCTGATAGGTTAGATCCTTATGGTAGTATTGAGTTAACCTTGTCAGGGAGCACTGAACATTACACAGATCTCTACAACTCATTTCTGCAAATTGAAGCCACGGTTGTTAAAGATGATGGAACCGATATTGACGGTAATGATGATGATGCAGCTGTGTGGATGGGGGATTCAATGCATACATTATTTAGCGAGTTGAAAATGTCGATAGAAGGAACCACCGTTGAATACGCTAACAACTACGGTTTACGCTCCTACTTTTCACAACTACTCGAAAACAGTGCAGAAAGAAAGAAATATCAAGGTAAGATGGAAGGATGGTTGTATGATGATTCAACTAGCAAAGACGCTGCTGATCACAAAACCGCTGATAAGAAAAAGAGGAGAGCTCTAATCATAGGTGGAAAGACAATAGAATTAACTGGAAAACCTCATCTCACATTATTTCAGCAGAAAAAACTAATAATACCAGGTCCTACTATGCAGCTGGAGTTTGAGCGTGCCTCTGCCAAACTAGCTTTGTTTGCTGCGAATGAGGCACCTGCAGGAGGGGCAAAGATTAGAATTGATAAATTTGAACTTCATCTTTGTAAAGTTAAGGTGAATCCTACAATACAAAACTCCCAACTCAGTTTGGCGTTGGAAGGTCACAACTACATTTATCCTGTTGATCGAAAACGGATAAAACTATATGGAATTCGGGCTGGTGTTGCGCAGATCGACATCACTTTGGAAGAAAACAAACAAAAACCTAAACAAATTTATTTAGGTTTAGTTGATCACAACGCAATGAACGGACGTTTCGCCTTAAATCCATATAGAATGCAGCATGCTAGTGTTGATAGTATTGTATTGAGAGTTGGTGATTGTCCAATTGGAAGGAGATTTGAACCAAATTATGCTAGAGGAATTTTTGGAAGAGAATATCATCAGTTTCTACACGCTACCGGAACTTTGCTTGAAGGTGATAGTCTTGGTATTACGAAAGAACAATACCTTGATGGTACTACACTTTATGAATTTGATTTGACTGGCGATTTTCTTAAAGAAGGTTTTCACTCTATGAAAAATGTCACAAGTGTGGAAATTCGTTTTAGCGCTAACACGACTGATGGATTATCCCTGGTAGCATACTTTGTAAAAGACGGTGTGTTGGAGATGGATAGCATTCTTCAATTAACTATCGGAGGAGACGCAGTGCTTTAAACAGAAAGTTAGAGATGAATACCATACAAATTCGTTCGATCTTATCTTCAGACGTTTTATGTCAAAGCGTAGGGATTCATGTTGGAGCTAGAGAACAGTTTTGGAAGCAAATTTGCAATTTTACAACAGGATGTTTCGTATTCAACACCCATTATTCTCATCAACCCGGGGAGCATTGGTTGGCTGTGTACGCTAATGATTCAGAGGTAGATTTTTTTGACTCGTTTGGACGTTCTGTTTCCTTTTACCCGGATGTAAATGAAATACTAAGTATTCATGGAGGATATGAAACAATACAAAGTAATGAAACACAACTACAAAGTTTTTTGTCAACTGTATGTGGCGATTATTGTGTATACTTTTGTTTACTGAGAAGTAGAGGGTGGAGTATGGATGAAATTGTTAGAAGTTTACGAGATATAGGAGATAGTGAGATGAGAGATCACTCAATACGGAGATTCATCATACAGACATATCCTAACTTCGAGTTCATTCAAGATAATACAGTAGAAGGGATAGATGGAGTACATATACAAGGAACTAATTTACTAAGTAAATTGTTAAAATAGATTATTATACTTGATTTTTATTTGTTATAATAAATAAAATGAATAAAATACAACTTATCTCATTATTTTCGCTAAACACTACAGAACCTATAAAAACTATTATTTTGTAATGTTTCAAGCAAGAAATAAATAAGTTCTTCTCATTTTCTTCCTCAGGAGCGCTCTTTAGCTATATCTAAAAGACATAGTAACTAATGACTCTATCATACATACTTATATGAATTAATTTCACAAAAAATACTTCGGAGCTTTTTTTAAAATAGATATTAAACTTACCATCATAGAAGACGAGTCACATCCTTTGTGTTATCGATTAAGACTTCGATGTACTGTTCTGGACAATTCTCTTTTTCATTTTCATCAAAGTAGGAGAGACAGCTGTGTTGCAGCGAAGTATCAAACAGTTCTGAGGTTTGAATGAAAGCTTGAAGAGCCGAGAGTAGAATGATATCATAGGAAATCATGTTGTTCGTATTTTGTCTTAGTCCTTTGAATACGATTACACCACTTTTTTCAGCCACCACAGATGAAGCTATTTGAGCAGGGATGCTAAGATCTCCAATCAATAGCTCTCCATTCACCATGCATCTGTAATTAGCCACTATAATATCTGCAGTCTTGTTCCAACGAGTATCACATTTTCTTAGCATTCCAGGATTCTCATAAGCTATAACACTTCCTGGTGGAAAATCGTGTAGGTGAGCGACAGTGAAATAAGCCTGTATTTGTCTCAAACTCTTGTTGTACAATGAGTTGAACGGATCGTTGATCTTTCGATTACACCCTTGAGATTCAGCAGTACGAAAAATCGCATCTCCTGTCTTTCCTTCTCCCATATAAATTAAAACAATTGGACGTGTTTGCTTAGCTTTATTAACAAGCAGCCCTATTTCGGTTGAAACATCACTCTTCACCCGAGTTCTCTTTTTATCCTTTCGGTAGTTGTAAATGATGACACACTTTGATTCATCACGGAATTCAACAGACAACACCTCCATAACCGTTGGTACTGGTAGTTCGCAGATTTCCACGGGCTCTTCAAGTTTTTCTAGACTATCTGGAGAGAGAGAGTTTATTAACCCGGCGCTCTTGTAGGTGAGAGTGGTTAGTTCATTACTTCCAGCATCTTGAAAGGGTATTCTGACGTGACGAAAAAGCGTTTCGTCTCCAACAGCCGACAAAGCTGGTTTTTTGCACTTCAAACCAGTTTCAATATCATCTTTTGTTAAATCAATGAAAGATCGTTTCCTCATCGATGTTCTTTTTGAAGACAGCTTGTTAGTAGGAGATGTGAATGAAGTAAAATCTTGTTGGGATTCTGGTTCATCAACCACCAATTGACTTTCTGCCATATCAAAGATAGGAGAAGGTGATGGGGAAAGGGTTTGCTGGGATCCTGCTTCTTCATTCATCGGTTGACTTCCTTCGTCTTGAGTATTCATTCTAAAAAAACAAAACATTTTGTTTAATTTTTCGTAATTAATTTTAAAAGATCATAAAGATCATAAACCTTCAGCTAGTAGTGTTAGCTAACAAAAAATAAATATTTTTACTCTTACCTTTATAAAGAAGATGAGCTCCTAGTTGTTGCAATGGAAGGTTTAGTAGATGTTGCTTCTCCGCTAGCCGTTGTAGAACTGGATGCTTTCTGTGTGAAAACAGTGGCTCTTAAATAGGTAAAGTTGCACTGATTAAATCCTATGAATCAACATTTTTTCACGCAAATACATCCCAATGCTTTCGCGGGAATAAATAATTTATTTTCACGCGAATGGAAACCGTTGCTTTCGCGGGAATAAACATTTTATTTTCACGCGAATACAAACCAATGTTTTCGCGGGAATAAATAATTTATTTTCACGCGAATACAAACCAATGTTTTCGCGGGAATAAATAATTTATTTTCACGCGAATGGAAACCGTTGCTTTCGCGGGAATAAATATTTCATTTTCACGCGAATACAAACCAATGTTTTCGCGGGAATAAATAATTTATTTTCACGCGAATGGAAACCGTTGCTTTCGCGGGAATAAACATTTTATTTTCACGCGAATACAAACCAATGTTTTCGCGGGAATAAATAATTTATTTTCACGCGAATGGAAACCGTTGCTTTCGCGGGAATAAATAGTTTATTTTCACGCGAATGGAAACCGTTGCTTTCGCGGGAATAAAAATTTTATTTTCACACGAATACAAACCAATGTTTTCGCGGGAATAAATAATTTATTCTCACGCGAATTGAAACCGTTGCTTTCGCGGGAATAAACATTTTATTTTCACACGAATACAAACCAATGTTTTCGCGGGAATAAATAATTTATTTTCACGCGAATACAAACCAATGTTTTCGCGGGAATAAATAATTTATTTTCACGCGAATACAAACCAATGTTTTCGCGGGAATAACTAATTTATTTTCACGCGAATGGAAACCGTTGCTTTCGCGGGAATAAAAATTTTATTTTCACGCGAATACAAACCAATGTTTTCGCGGGAATAAAAAATTTTTTTTCACGCGAATACAAACCAATGCTTTCGCGGGAATATATAATTTATTTTCACGCGAATGGAAACCGTTGCTTTCGCGGGAATAAAAATTTTATTTTCACGCGAATACAAACCAATGCTTTCGCGGGAATATATAATTTAATTTCACGCGAATGGAAACCGTTGCTTTCGCGGGAATAAATTTTTTTCACGCGAATAAAACAGGAATATTTCACGCTAATAACACTATTCTGATAGAGTTTTCGCGTGAGTGTTTTTAATGGTTATAAGCTATATGAGTAGGAGTGGCTTATACTATATAAGAACAGCTCTCTCTGCATAGAAATCATTCTCTCCAGCAATCAAACATCAACTACTACACCTGATTTCATCAACTACTACAACTGATTTTATCAACTACTACAACTGATTTCATCAACTACTACAGCTGATTTCTTGGTGATAAGGTAAGAACTAATAGAAAAATTATTTAATAGAAGTTAAAATGTAATTATTTTACAACACTGTTTAATCATCCTATACTAATACTTAACATTTTATTTTAGTTCATTATGAGTTCAAAAAGATGCACAATCAAAGACTACCTTCCAAAGATATATCATAGCTATATTAAAGAAAATGTTGAAGTACAGGAAAAGATTGGATATCGCTTGACATTACAAGCTATATTATTATGCGTGACACAGCATTTGCTAACTGTAGCTTCTTTACATGGAGAACTTTCACCGGTACAATACCGACCATATACTACACATAAATACGTTGACAATCCAGTAGAAGTATTTAAGCATATGACTAAAAACAATTTTCAAACAGTTGTAAAAATGTCAAAAACTGTCAGTATTAATGATTACTTAAAGAAAATTCAAAAAAAAGTATGGAATAAAGAGCTCACTCAAAAGTTGATTTCAATACAATGGTCCACTGAATTATTATATCGTTTTCAATCAGATATATGTAGATACATACAAACGGATGAAAATCTCTCATCATCCATTTTTTCATTTGAAATGATATTGGAACTATTTCAAGCTCACAATATTTAATATGTTCTCTTTATGTAACCCTACTTAATATACAATAAATGTATATATATTCACACATTGTTTCATTTTTAATCAATGTATTTATTCAATGTAGATGTATCTCCTCTCTCCTCTCTCTCCTCTTTTCCTCTCTCCTCTCTCAAGATGCCATATAAACTCGAATTATGTCTAGAATTATCAAAAACTTAAATGCCATACATTCAAAATCTATATGCCATATAAGTTCAAAATAAGTAAAAAAATAATCAAAACTCAAATGCCACTTAAATGCCACTCAAATGCCACTCAAATGCCCCTCAAGTAAAATACAATATAAACTCGGCGAATTCATCCAACATCGTAACCCATTGCCTCAACCCCCAGATCTAATCCACAAAAAAACACTTGGTAGGGAGATCTGCTCATATATTACTACTATTAGTCTACTACATTATCTTCTACTGAATCTACTACTGCATCTACTACTTTATCTACAACTATATCCACTATTATATTTACCACTCTACCTACTACTATATCTATTACTTTACCTACTACTACATCTACTGCTATATCTGCTACTATATATTTTGCTCTTTTTCTTATCTACTAAGGTATATATTACTATGGCTAGTATTTTATCTGCTACTTTACCTCCTACTGCATCTTGTAATATATCTAATACTATGACTTGTACTGCATCGGTTATTTTATCTCCACATATACTTGTTATTGTGTTTATTGTAATATTTGTTACACTCAACTAATGTGAATGTCAAGAAGTTTTTCTAATGCAATGTTTACCAAAGACAATCAATTTATCATGAGTATAAGTTAGCCCAGAAGTTTTGCTATCTCATGATCAGCTGTGTAGGATGACACATTTTTCACAGGCATGCTAACGCCTGTATGGTGCTTGCTAAAAGGGTATACCTTCTCCTAATAGTTTCTTAGACTTTTTGATGTCTCAGTGGAATTTTACTTTAACTATTTTTCCATAATTTTAATTAATTTACTAAGTTTAATGCATAGTTTAGGTGAGTATTTGTTTAGCTATACCTTTAAAAATAATAGCTTTCATTGATAAACATATAATAAAGTAATACTTGGTTGAGCTCATACAATTTCATGAGTGCCATGTTGCTTTCTTTCAAGAAGAACCATATTAAGTGTAAAAGTAAGAAGCAAGTAGCTATATCTAAAACTGACTTACATGTGGCCTGTGATCTTAAGCTAAAGCGATCCACTCCAGTGATTGATCTCATGCTAAGACAGTGTTTACCATAAAGTGTTACTGTAATTGGAACTGCAATGGTCTTTCTCAAACATCATTTAGTCCCAAAAACAGCGTGCGAAAATCGATAATGCTATCAAATTTATATGTAATGTTTATTAAGCTTTTTTGTAATAGAGAGCAATAGCTGTCATTGAAACGTGAAATATATATTAAAAGGGAAGTTAAAATACTCATCTCAAGATGCCAACAGCATACTTTTTGTTATAAAAAAATAGATTGGACTTTAAGCTATTGATAATTTGCAAACTTTTCACCAGAAACACTTATACATTATAATTATGACGAAAGCAACTGTCTTAGGAGAGTTGTCTTCTTTTGGGAAGATATTTTGTTTCTCAAGTCATTTGGTCTCAGGAACTCTAGTTACTTCTTGTGCTTGTACTGTTACCAGTGCAGGCCCCACTGCACAGCAACAGAACTTGTGGTTTACCAAATATTCATGATATTATTATTTCCTCATTTGAAACCTACTTGCTGCGACTTTGCTGCCATAGAAAAAACTGACTTTGTGTTGCTTGCAAGTAGTAACCAACAGATAGATATTTACTACATCAGGTGACACTTGTGGATGATGTTTTTCAACCGGTTTCTTGGGTGAAAATCTTGTACTTCTCAGCCACTCGACCTCAGTATAAGACAGGCAATCGTCTAAATTAGCTCTGTGTTATGTAGATTTTTTAAAAAATTGAAAGCCATAAAGGGAGTTTCACTAAAAATGAATGTTTTTTTCATGTAATATTTAAAATTGTAAGACCAATGTGCTGCAGTTAATTTTACACAGATGCTTTCACTTCGCGTCTCGTTATTTTTTTGTGGTAGCTTGTTGGCTTCATTTTAGTGTAATATGAACCAATAAAAAACTGCAGAATTAATTCTACATACTACAAGTAAAATACTTCCATCTTTTACAAACATTCATTTGTACTCAGTGGTTGCTACCAAAATGATTTTATGGTTTGTAGCTGTCCGTCAGGATTTCAGGCCAACCTTTCAGTGCTTTAGGTTTTGTTTTGACATACTGTTGAACTAGATTCTAGGTTTTCCCTGGTTCATCTCTTGTTGTTGCAGACTTTGGAACATATGTAAAAATGTTGGTAGTTACATTGAGAGCAGTTTTTATCCATCTTACGCACATTATCTAATTATCTTTGGATTTTCGCTGTAAGAATGTCAGCCACACATGGAAGGTTCTCCAGGTGTGGGATATTTTCATTTCTGTCGAAACCGCGATACTCGTCATATCTGACAGCTGTCTGATCATACAGGCATGTATATAGATTGTATACAGGCATGTAGATAGATTGTATACGGGCATGTAGATAGATTGTATACAGACATGTAGATAGATTGTATACAGGCATGTAGATAGATTGTATACAGGCATGTAGATAGATTGTATACAGGCATGTAGATAGATTGTATACAGACATGTAGATAGATTGTATACAGACATGTAGATAGATTGTATACAGACATGTAGATAGATTGTATACAGACATGTAGATAGATTGTATACAGACATGTAGATAGATTGTATACAGACATGTAGATAGATTGTATACAGACATGTAGATAGATTGTATACAGACATGTAGATAGATTGTATACAGGGATGTAGATAGATTGTATACAGACATGTAGATAGATTGTATACGGGCATGTAGATAGATTGTATACAGACATGTAGATAGATTTTATACAGGCATGTAGATAGATTGTATACAAGCATGTAGATAGATTGTATACAGGCATGTAGATAGATTGTATACAGGCATGTAGATAGATTGTATACAGACATGTAGATAGATTGTATACAGACATGTAGATAGATTGTATACAGACATGTAGATAGATTGTATACAGACATGTAGATAGATTGTATACAGGGATGTAGATAGATTGTATACAGACATGTAGATAGATTGTATACAGGCATGTAGATAGATTGTATACAGGCATGTAGATAGATTGTATACAGACATGTAGATAGATTGTATACAGGCATGTAGATAGATTGTATACAGACATGTAGATAGATTGTATACGGACATGTAGATAGATTGTATACGGGCATGTAGATAGATTGTATACAGACATGTAGATAGATTGTATACAGGCATGTAGATAGATTGTATACAGGCATGTAGATAGATTGTATACAGGCATGTAGATAGATTGTATACAGACATGTAGATAGATTGTATACAGACATGTAGATAGATTGTATACAGACATGTAGATAGATTGTATACAGACATGTAGATAGATTGTATACAGACATGTAGATAGATTGTATACAGACATGTAGATAGATTGTATACAGACATGTAGATAGATTGTATACAGACATGTAGATAGATTGTATACAGACATGTAGATAGATTGTATACAGGGATGTAGATAGATTGTATACAGACATGTAGATAGATTGTATACAGGCATGTAGATAGATTGTATACAGGCATGTAGATAGATTGTATACAGGCATGTAGATAGATTGTATACAGGCATGTAGATAGATTGTATACAGACATGTAGATAGATTGTATACAGACATGTAGATAGATTGTATACGGGCATGTAGATAGATTGTATACAGACATGTAGATAGATTGTATACAGGCATGTAGATAGATTGTATACAGGCATGTAGATAGATTGTATACAG
>CALYOO010000178.1:0-20986 GCA_945261195.1 Cryptosula pallasiana
ACCCGCATTAGACTTGGGGTAACCTGGGGTAGGTTCTATATGATGTATAGGGCCTATACAGGGTCTATACAGGGTCTGGTTCCCCGGTGTCCATTTCCGTGGGGGAATTTGCATTGAGGCGAAAGGGGAGGGGTCGTGGGTTATGTCTAGCTGGTTGGTGGACAGGACAGTGGGTGAAAGGGGGTCGGGGGTGGGGGTTGGGGGGGGGGGGTTGACTGTATCATCAAATCTCTCACACTATCTCTCTGGTAGACCAACAGTGGTGAATACTTAATACAAATATGGCAAAAAGTAACCCCAAAAAATGTACAAAATGACATAATCAAGAGCTGTATTCACTCTTTGCTCTACCTCCAATTCAGATAACACTGAAATCTAGCGTCTTTTGTTAATTTTTAACACTCATTAAACCAAAATTTTGCACGCACAAAAAATCAAGAAACCAATATTTGAGAATGAAAGCCACTTACACATACCACTTATAGGTATGTTGGCATTTTCCTTTCTCTAGTGTGTTTTTTTCGAAGAAGTCAAGCTGCCATGTAAAGCCTTTTAACTTTTCTGACTTTGATAAGTTTAGCTTTAAATTGTTTCCCAGTACTTTTTTGCCTGTCTCAGTGTGTTCGTACTTGTGGCAATAATTCTTTCTTCACAGAAGACTCTCCCAATTAGTTTCTTATTACTTGTCACCCTTGTGTAGCTAGTAAGCTTTCCCAAGTACCAGCCAGCTCTACTATGTTACACAAAGTCAGCAAATGTAGCATGATTTATAATGTTTATGTAGGGTTGCATCTAGGCATTGCATTCTATTTTTTTTCATTTTTCCATTCTTTCACAAGCTTAGACACGTGTACAACACGCAGGGACTCTGAGAAGGTTTTTATGATAGGAAACCAATTTCCACCTTTAATTAACACTATTTTATAACCTGAGTTGTACTGGTTAGTGTATGCAGCTTAAGTTAAATAATGGTGATTTGCATGCTGTTGTCATGAACTAAACGTTTGCACCTTTTCATTATCTCGTATGAGCAATGCTCGTTTTCCAAATCCGGTTTTTGGTGAGGATTGCACACATTTGTGAAGGTTGACTGAAATAATTTTTATACCACTGTATAGAATGGAGTCTTGTCAATTTTTTGGTTTTTCTTTTAAGACTCTATTATGTTCTAACTGGAAACAGTTTTAATTCTCCTTGAACCTATTACTTCCTGTACTCGCTTTGATAATTTTTTTTTTATAATGATAGGCAGTGTTTCCGGACAAAGAACTATCACATTGTAGTCTGCTTCTAATATAATTGATTACTTATCATCTTAGCTTGTTTGAGTTTTCTGATTGCGGAATTGAAGGTTGGTAAGCAGGTAATTGATTATTTAGAAACTCTGATTATACAAATAATTAATTTTAATTTTTTTTATGAATGTTGTAAAAATTTTGATTGGCATTGTTCTTTACATCAAAATGCAGCTCTAAATGTTTCCAGTTCATGTGTATAACATTGAAGGCTTGATCTTTGCTAATAACCCAGTTATCAATTACTTTCGGTGAGAAAAACTTCTGAAATTTTTGGCATTCTGTAGATTCAGTGTTAGATTGTTGTTTCAGTGTTCTAATTCCTGGTTTGTATACTTTTGCTTCACTTTTTGCTAGCTTTATCAAATTTTTTGTTCTTTTTTCAGCTGTGCTATGAGTTTTGTGTATAATTTAGTACTTTTTTTTTCTGGTTGATCTATCAGGGTAACTACTGAAAAATTGTCTCTAAACTAAAAGAGTAATAAACTTGGTTTAAACTAATGTAATATTTATGTTATTAGTTCTCCTTAGAGAAGAGAGAAGACTGATTCATATAAACATAAATTAATTAGCATATCATGTGTAGATGAATTTTAATAGAAATTTGGAAAGTTGACACTTTTGAATAAAGCAGGTGGAAGGTTGAGCTTGTTAATTGGTGAAAGCGAATGAAGATCAAAAAAAGTTGTTTTGAAAGATATTTGGAGAACGCATGATTTTTTTCAACAGTATCTCATTACATACGCAAACAAGTAATGTTTTCATACTGTGAATTGCCCACCATAACGCATTGCTTTAGCTAAGTGTGTTTGCTCTACCAAAGAGATATCTCAATTGTAGAAAGCTTGTTGGACCTTTGCTGTGAAATAGGCTTTTGAACTTAATTAAACATAATCATGTACACTGAACTTTAACATTTAACTAAGTTCATGAATAAATAAGTGCAAACTTGCTCTGAAAAGCATACTCTGCTCACCATAAACTTCTACTTCTGCAAGTGATAGTGCACCACCAGGAGTACCATCATAATTCTTAGCATCATTCTCACTGTACACAGCCACAAGTCGTGCTAAGATAGCTGGTTTAAAGTCTATGTTTGCTACACTTGGGTAAGATGGCTCTCTGTAGTCTCTCTTTATCCAATGATGAGACGTTAATGATGGGTTTTCTGCCCTTACGTAAGATGATGTAAGGATTGTTATCTTTGCTAGCCTTTCTTCTACAACAAAATTTTTAGCAAATAAGTTGTAGCCCTCAAATTCTAGTTTCATTTCAGTTTGTTATTGCATGTGCGTGATGAGTTCAAATTTGCACTTGGCTTGCCTTACGTGTGCGATCACAGTGAAAACTCTAAACATCTTTAGCTAAAACTTCCTAACTGGATTCTGGGCAGGCACTAATGATAATTGCTTCAATGAAACTCTCTCCGTAACGGAAAAAGTGCTATAACTATTCACCCAGCGCCTCTATTTAGTTAGGTTAAACTTACTGCAGCAGCCCTGTCTGTTAAATATTTTAATCTGACCAATGCTGTATGTAGCTCCCAGATCTACTTGCCACCACCTTATACCACCGTCGTTTGTGTGGGAAAAAGAAATATAGTTTTCGTCCACAGCGTTGTCAGCAGGGAACCTGTCAGCGTATGTTGAGCTTTGAAAAGCAGGTTTGTGCTTAGCAAGATTCCTTGTTGCTGTAATACACAATGTTATATAAGAAACAAAAGCAATGTTGAGAGTTTACCTTGGTAAACACAAGTATGTCATGTATATCTAGATAAAAGCTTATCATAATCAGTATGTTTTTGGTTTAACATTACAAAGTGTTATTGGCATTAGTTGGACTCGGAGTTCCACTATCTAGGTTTTTTGTGTAATTCAATAACTATTGCTGATCAAGGAAAGCACTCAAATCTGAATTGTTTTTCAATGTTCAGTGTTATTCAGTTAGTGACTCCTCCAAAATTACCACCGCTAGTAGTGCATTACCAAGCGTTTGCAATCCTCAAAACTTTTTGAAGTTTTATTGTGATTTTTTTCTTTCACATTGTGATGCAATTCTTAAAGATGCACAGTTCATCTTGTCTCCTGAACTAAAGTTGGAGAACGCTGTTAGGGATGCCTTCTATCATTACTATGGGAAACGCAGGACTTATTCTTGCGCTACAATTCCATCACTTCAGGTTTGTGTGTTATATATAGTACAAATAATACAAATCATTTGTATCTCGAAACCCAGCTGTACCCAAATTTCTCAAGTTGGAAATGTCAGTCGAGTATTAGATTCAACTTTTAAATATAGGAAAGTTATTTGCTTTTAGCTGACTCTTTATAGCTTTGCTTTCGGCAAAATCCACAGCTAACAAAACAGGTGGAAGCCCTATGTTACTGTCTCCTTAATGACAAATATAAATGCCAGTCCACAAAAGTTAAAGTCACCAAGTATTTTTTCTGGTGAAGTCGGCTACTTACTAAGCAAGCTACTTCATCTTAGTAGGGTTTCATTCTAGACAAGAGAGACAGTAGTTGAGGTTCTTTACAGAAAAGCAGTTAACACTGGATCGATCTGTGCAGTACGGAAGGCATCTAAAATATTTTATGCCAACAGGCATTCAACCAGTTTGATCTACCCCCTGATTGTGCAACCCAGAAGACTGTAAAATATTTAATGTATTTAAAACTTTCTCTCGCTCCACTACGAGCAATGTTCGTTGAGGAGTTATCTGTCAAATTCATCTTTTACGAGCAATGCTCGTACTTAAAATCGACCTGTTTTTGGAAAAGATTGCAAACTTTTGTGTAGACTTACATTAATAATTTTTTATATTATCCTGTAGAACTGAGTCTTGCCTATTTTTTGGTTTTTATTTCAAGATTTTACGACCTTCTAAACGGAAACAGTTTCAAATGTCCTTGACCCCATCACTTCCTATATTCAATTTTGTTAATTTTTTGATAATGATGGTCAGTTCTTTTTCTAGCAAACAGCTAGCACATTGTTTCTTCCTTCTGATATAGTTATTTTATTAATATCTTAGCTGGTTTGAGCTTTCTGATTGTGGAAATAAAGGTTTGTAAGCTGATACTTAATTATTTAGATACAGAGTTGATAATAAATAATTATTAATAAATCTTTTTTATTATTTTTGTAAAATTGTTGATTGATATTGTTCGTTATATCAAAATGTAGCTCCGAATGGTTCCAGTTCATTCGCACAACCATAAAGGCTTTTTCTTGGCTAAAAATTAAATTAATAATTATTTTCAGAAAAAAAATTTCCGAAGTTTTTGGTACTTTGTGCAGCCATTGCTAGATTGTTGTTGCAATGTTCTAACTCTTTTTTCGCATATTTTTGCTTCAAATTTTGCTAGTCTTGTAGGAATTTTGTTCTCTTTCCAACTATGCCATCAGTTTCACCTTTAGTGTGTTACTTTTCTTGTTGTTGGTTGATATGTCAAGGTCACTACTAAAAAGTGGTCTCAGAACTAAAAAAATAATAACAGTAGATTAGATTGGTGGAATCACTATGTCACTAATTTCTACTCAGAGATGAGAAGATGTTGCTTTATTTGAGCAAAAATTCATTACCATATCTTATATACATGAAATTAAATTAACTCTAAAAATTGAACTTTTTTGAATAAAGCGGGTGCATGCGGAGGTAATTTATTGGTGAAAGCGGTTAACCTTTAGAGAGTTTTAATTTGGTGTAATTTCTTGGAAATCAATCACCAGCAAAAAGTATTCCGTTAGTTTTATCCCCAAATATCAGCTCAAATATTTTAGGTTCTCAAAACGGTCATTTCTTTTCAATCCCCTAGTTTTCTCTTCAGAATGAGTGCATACAAATATTGAAAAGCAAACTGCATCGTTTTCGCAAATATTACCCATCATGTTTTTTAAACATGCGGCGAGGAAGAATCATCTGAGCAAGTGTTTATGAACTATAGGGTATTCAATGTTACTGGGATAGACTCAATTGATACTTTTTTATATTCATTGATATCTTTAAAGGTATCTCCAAAACAAACCAAACGAAAATGTAGGACTATCCTTGAGCAATCAACTAATTCATTTTCTAGGAGAACTTCTGAGTTAAATGTATCAGCTTCGGCTGTATTTTAGTTAAGAAAAAGGCAGGTTTATTCAGATGCTGGTAATTCAACAAAAATATCAACATCTCTGGGTGAACGAGTTGCTTTTTTATGATTGAGTTATCTGTATGAGCACAAGGCAAGGTCTTTTGGCTTGAATATTTATTCGGGTACTTCTAAATGCTTTTTCAAATTGATGCTCATTCTTTTGAAAACACAAAACATCTGTTGACTTCCAACACTAACCTAAAGAATTCTTGTAGAGGTTTTCCCATCAACCATAAAAGTATATCTACCAACTCCAACCAGTTGATTGGGATATCGTGATTCCAAAATCAATAGCGCAAAAAAGAGTGAATATTCAACAAACAACAAGTGGTTACATCCGGGTACAAAGGCAAAGTACTAGAGCATAATATGGCAGTAACATTGTCATAAAATGAGTCCTCAGCTTAGCAGGTTTTTATTTGATACTGTGTAGCCTGTAAATAAGGTTAAACCTTTTACAAGACCTGCAAAAGGGGGATAATGAAGGCACTAAACAGTTCAGAAATGGTTGTTCATGATTTTGTTGTAATATCAAATGAGTCTCTACAGAAAATTAATGTTTTTATCCCAGCAACATTGAATACCCTATAGTTCATAAAAACTTGCTCAGGTGCTTCTTTAAAAGCTTTGGCAGGTAACCATAATAGCATAAGTACAGGTGAGGTGTGGGGCATGATTGAAGTAAAGATGCTACATTAAGCAAATCTTTAATTCTTTTGATAGGTAAGTTTATTGCCGTGAAGCTTAACAGCACTTCTGCTCTATCTCACGTTGATGGAAAATAGATAAAAAAAAAACAGTGTCAGGCTGCTGAGAAAAAGAAAGTTGCATTGACGCGTAAGTGAAAAATTGAAAGTTTTAGGCTTCATTTCTATTTGGAGTTCAAAACCAGTAGTTCACTTATAAAACTAGATGTCGCAATGTCTTTGTAGAGCAGTATATAAATATACAGATGTCATACAAAACAATATAGTAAATAAAGTTAGGGCCACTACCATCAACTTGTTTGCATCTAGGCTCCACTAGAATTAACATAACTGTTATGCGCGGTTCTCCGACCCTAATAGCCTAATGATTTACACAATGGTCTCCGGTAGAACTATCATACTACAAAAGATGAAGAGGTGGCCGTACTTCCCTCCTTCCGCTACGGGCTTCGACCATTTTCAGTTGGAAACGGGCAAGTCACACTTCCTGTAGGAAATGGGGTCAAAAGGTCGAACGGCCGTTATATATGATAAAATGCTGACGGTTCGCATCTCGGCCCCAGGTGGTCCCGGGGCTCCGGCGGTGGGTCCCGGCCAGGGCGGGGCCATAGCTTCAGGTGTTTGCCCCCAACTGGGTTGGGTGGGTACTCTACCTGCCCTGCCCCAACCGGCGGGTGTTGGAACGGGCCATGTCGGCAGGGCAGTAGCCTCAGGCCCTCAATTCCCAAACTCAGGCCGGGTGGGTACCTGAACCACCCCATCTGACGGGTGTCAGAACTCGGACTACAATACATTGGGATTGCTTCCTGGGCCTGTAGTTGTCTCCTCAATACCAGGGAGTCTGACTCCTGTTGGAATTCCCAAACATGACTTCACCAACTGAGGCCATGCACATGGTACATGACCCTGATTATTAACCAACCAAGCAAATACTGCACTGAGACTTGCGTTGCAGACCAAGCCGAAAGGGCTTGTTTGTTACAAAATGTAAACCTATTGTCAGTTTCCTCTGATCACGGAGTGCCGTATTGTTCATCCGTTAGAGCTGTGTTCTCCCTTGATGTTATCACATCACCAAGAGTTGCATAATGCTGACATTCAATCATAAGCAGTTAAACGATAAATTGTTTTAGTGGCTCCCTCCAAAGATGCTATATTGATGTTTTTTCTACCAGCTTTGCCCACTACACTCCAAATCAATGTGCTAAATGCATAACTTAGTTTAATTATTATTGCGTGAAATTTAACAGAACAATCTGCTTGCTACTGCTTATCCCTGTTTGAGCAGAATTTCAACAACAATTAGTAAGAGCTACTGATCCTCACCACCTATGTGAAAACTCATGAAATGAGTATTTAAACAGAGGCCAACAAAAACTAAGTTGTCAGTATTGCTAGGAATTAACTGAACTCTATGAGCAAGGAATGGTCATGTTTTACGGGCTTGACCTTACCACATAGCAGGCCAGAGCATGCAACGCACACAGAATTGTCCTCTCATTGCAAGTTACTGCATGCTTGGCCTGCGTTGAGACATCACATCTATTTTGTTGAGTTGTTCTAGAACCATTGGACTTACTTCGCAGAATTTTATTGCATCATGTAGAGAACATACTCAGCACTTTGTGAATTGTTTCTCATTTGTTCATGTCACAGTCTGTGCTGCTCGAACTTCCAATCGCTCGTCCGTTTTTAATTGCTTTTTGTCCTTGACAAGAAGTGTTTTCTATTGCGCTACTTGATGTGTAAGTTTCAAAAATGGCTAGCCTAATGAGAATGTTATCGCTGAGAATCTCTATGACTCTGAGAGTGAGCTTGAAGGATAATTTTCTCTGGATGGTAGTAAATTCAATTATTTCACTTTATCACAACACCAAAAAGTATCAAGTATGATTTATTATTACCTTCAAGGAAATACCATTATCAGAAATGGATTTTTTTGAGGTTTATTTTGTGCACAAAATAACAACTGTATGTTTTGTTCTAAATAATTATTGATTATTTTTATTACTTGAGCTCCGTTTACACTAGGCGACTGCACCTCCGTCTCTATTGATGTTTGCCGATTGCGTCTTGGAGCACGAGACTAGCGCAACTTCTCGTGGAGATGCAGGGTTGTTGCGGGCTGAGACGCAGCAATCCAGAGGTGTCTGTTTTGAGAATCAAGTTGCAGAGTCTTCATAGCCACATGACACAGATTACCTAATTGAGTTGCTTCTGTATAGCTGCTCCAATATTTTGTTTATTCTAGCCTGGATATATTGTAAGCAGTGAGTGTAATAAGATCGTAAGGTTATTGTTAATTCATTAATTATTACAAGCATTGTTGACACGCCTGTTATTATTTTTTAATCAAAAGAATCAAACTCTGTATGTTTAACAATAATAAAAAATTCATGTTTTGAGGAATTATCATTATCATTTTGGATACAAACACAAAAAAGTACTTTAGACTTTTTTCAATTTATCATTTAATTTTAGCAAGGATTAATTATTCTTATAACCATTTCTAGATAAATTAAAATTTTGCATTTTATGTAAATAAAAAAAATCAACTAGATGCATAGAGAACCACTACCTGGTAGATAACTGGTAATAATTAGATAACAACTCATCAGTTCAAATGCAGCGAAATGAATTATTTTAGCTAAGACTTTTGGGCATCTCCGAAGTTGCAAAACTCGACAATTTTGGGTGTTGCAGCAGTGTAAAGCCAACATGCGTCTGCATCTGCAACCAACAGTAAAGATAGAGACGCAGTCGCTTAGTGTAAATGCGGCTTTAAAATTTTTGCTACAATAGACCCCTTTTCGAATCCTCTGCATATGACTAAATGTTTTGTGGCAGCTGCTGGCCACCAAATGTTGCACCAGTTCTGGAGCCTGCTTATGCCTCAAATAATGCAAGCAAGCAACTCTTACATGTACAGACAGCGCAATGCATTTTCTTTTTCTGTGTATAAAACTTTTGGCAGGAACTAACTTTTAGCCTAGCTTCCCAGAACATTAGCTTCTATCTATATATACACAATTGGAGTACAAATTATTCTGTGCCTGGTGTTTCCATTGAATAACAAACAATTTTTTTTGTTGGAAATACATTTCTGCACATTTTAGCGCCGGCTGACAAACTTCACATGCACAGTCAGCATGAGGCGTTTAAGTTCATTGCGTTAATAAATTTTTGGCTATTCTTTTAGCCTTATCAATGGGTTAAAGACTTAAAGCTAGGGCTGCACTGCACAGTACCAGACTGAAATAAAATTGATTAAATTACCATGTCTATAACCAAGGTCTTTAAAACCAAAAGCCGGTGTCTCATAGCTAACTGGACTCATCAGATTCATTTGACTGCAATGGAGGCAGTGAGATGTATCAATGATTAAATGGAGAACACGAAGTAATTGTAAAATTTTGAACAAAATTAAGTTTTCATAAGCTTTGACAGATTTGAATAATGAGGTAACATCTTGATGGTCCATACTGCAGTATGTGGAAGATTTCAGCTTCAGGCTAAATAAATTTCAAAAATAATCAAAACCAAAATAAAAACATGATTGGTAGCCTTTTTTCACCATTCCACTGTGATAGCTCGTACTGCAAAGTATTCACTCAAGTGTTTTGCTCACTTTTGTCACTTGAAAGAATGGTTTCTACAACACTTTGAAGTAAAACATAGCATGTAGAAAAGTTTTAAATCCTACTACTTTCCGTTAGGCAATGTCACTTTCACAAACTACTCTTCTGCCGGCACAACTAGACATTCAGCCTTTCAAGGCCTGACAATGTGCAGTCAACCTCTCCCCAGAGGTGACCCCGTGCCAGGATGGCACAAACAACCGGTCGTAAAGGACTGGAGTCAACTTTAACAACTAGCTTGAGCCGGCAGCTCAGACATATACTCAGTAGCTTCGAGTTATATAGGCATTTATTACTTTATAGAATAGAAGGGTAGCACACAATAATAAGTGGTACAAGAGCTGTAACACAAAGCAGTATAGAAATTTTAATGCAAAGGACTGTAGCAAATTTCTGCCTTTTGTAGGCAGAGTCACAAAAAGTTAAACAAAGTGTTTGGCTTAGTTCGCCAAACATTCCGATTGCAAATAGAAATCACAAGAGTTAGCCAATAGTAATACATATAAAAGTTCTGTCCAATAATAAATGAATAAATATCCTGGGAGATTTGCATGAGATGCTAACCGCCCCTCTGCCCACCCCCCCCCCCTCCCGCTTCCCACTACCCTAGAAACCACCTGTGTCCCCCTTTCTACCTGTAGTAATGACAATGGGATAGACACAAAGCCTTTTCCCTCGTCCCTACACTTGCTTCGTCAGATCTAAAGATACCGCCTATACCGGGCCAGTATAGACTCTGTATCCAGCTTATAGAACCACAAATAACCTACCCCAGGTATCCCTGGCCAGACCTCGGGCCAGTATCCAATGTGACTGATATTTATAGGCTGAACCCCTAAGAACACCCTTTGTTATACAGATACCGGAGCAGTACGAAGGAAGATAGCAAAGACTAGGAAGCAAGGACTCCATATAAGTAATCAAATTTTTCCGCTACACTCAAAGGGGACCTTATAAGGAATAGACAGTTTCCATTACACTCAAAAGAACGAGGAAACAGCCTACTGCTGTTTTGCCATGTGCCCACTTTTCTTACTGGCTCAACTTGTTATTGCATTTTGTATCACGTTTTTCTATTCATGAATGCTTTGTATTGTGACGTATTGTTAACTCAATCTTAATAACGGAGTGAGGGTTCCTATCTCTTCCTATAAAAGGATGTTCTGTGCAGGTTGAGAGGCAGAAACTTGTGGATTTTTGTATTATGGCTTTATTATGTTGCTACATAGAATGAAATAATAAAGTGTTTTATTCGCGTAAATACTGTGTGGTTTGCCTAGGGCTTGGACGTCGAAGCAGTTGCTAGCGTCGAGAAAGAGTGGATGGAGGAAAGTTATTGCAATATATTAAAGAGAACCGGTGCCCGAAAGTGAGGGGCGGAGTCTATAGGTATCCTGACCAGTAACAAGTCTAGTATCTGTCCTTTCAGTAGTTCCGAGTCTTTTACGGCCTTAGGTCCAACTTTCCCAACTTCTGATGATAGTAAGCTCCTGAATGTGGGTCCTAAATTTTCTTAAGCTATCTTTTTCTCCCTCAGGCTATGGCAGCCATTTTGATACCGGGTGGAGACAGCTACCTAGGACAGGGGTAACAATTACCCTGTATCGGTATTGTTTAATATGTCCTTATTACTTATTCAAAGTAATATAACAACTATAATACAAACCGGACTTGTTCTATTATGTGAATAAGAGGCATGCCTGTTGGTAGCAACCATCAGGGGACCTTTGCAAGGTAGTGGTCACAGTTAGTGCTCATTAAAATCCACTACAGTAATTTGTAACATTACACTTCAAACAATGTCGTAAAAGAAACATTTGGGTTGCAAAATTAGTAAGTCAAATTGGCACACCGCGTTATGTTTGCTTTCCATGCACAAAGTGCATGTAAATTGGGTATCAATGTGCAATGAAGAACTTAGTGACCTACAGACCAAAATGCAAAATGCGTCATGTTGAATAAACTTCAACATTACGAATGTATTTCAAGCTCATTATTTATGATACTTTACAATTCAGGACAATCCAATAAACTTGTTAACTAACACTGTGGTGCAAATCTAAATATCAGCCAATGTTACTTGATATCATGGTAGATGTTGGTGAGTATCAGTAGTAAATTGGTGGTTTATCACTCAAAGATCTACATCAGTGCTCCGGGATCCACTCATAGCCATCGTAAAGATACTACATTGGTGAAATGCCATACTGTTCCAGTGGCACAGCATGCAGGGCCGGTATAGACCCCTTCAAGGCCGGTATAGGCCCCTGCAAGGCCGGTATAGACCCCTGCGAGGCCGGTATAGACCCCTTATCAACCAAGTATGGCAACACAGGGCCAGTAAAAGATGGCCATTATAGTTGAGAATCCGTAAAACTACATAGGAACCTACTCTAGAACAAGAATCTGAACAATCCATCCTCGGAATGACAGATATGATGACCAAAAGGTAGATGTAGCCTTGGAGCCCTGCAGTGCTTATGATTTGACAATGGAGACATGACTTCACCCCTTAGCCACTTGGCACCATTTACCTTTAATTCTTATTTATTGCATGATTTGTTCGCTGTTTGATTTATTGTTTCAATTGGTTCATTTACTCCCTGTGCATTTACTTTTATATGTATTAAGCAAATAGTTTCATGTCGGCCCGCCTATAAAAAGTCTGATTCTGTTGCTACTCATTGCATTCATCCATTCCGTCTTGCCAACCACTCTAGTGGATAACCACTCTGGAATTCTGGTTTCTGATGAATAAATCCAGTATTCAAACAGCTCTCTGTGCAGTTTGTCTGAGCCATGGGTTCTGTGCTTGCCAAATGATCTGGCAGTAACTATCATAGTTCTCACAGTCATACTGGCACAGTGTCTCCTCTGGAGAGAAATAGAATACTGAGTCAAACTTCTTGGTAACCAGACCAAAATCCATTACCATATCTCATTAATTAATGAACTTTTTTAATGTTTCCATTTAAAGAAGTGCTAAAAACTGTCCAATCATCAGCCCTGAATGTTTTCCTCCATGGGCAGCCATTTTATATACCCTGCCATAGAGGGAAAATGTGCATTTCTATAAATTGCGCTCCTCTATCTGTTCTTTTATATACACATTGTATAGTTATAACCAATGTGCAAATGGGCCCTTCCTACATAATCAATAGCTAGAGACAAACGATTGCCTCTCACTGACATGAGCTTTCAAGTAACATGTAAAAAGTATACCTTTAACTGAATAAGTTAGCTTGCTTTAGGTCTATTGACATTAGCTGCGACATACACTGAGAACATCTGATTGCATCCTTTTGAATAAAACTTTTGTCACGCTTATCGTTGTTTTGGTTCTTAAAGAGCTGCTACAGTAAAGTTAGACAATAATTAACCAGTTAACTTACATTTTAATTTACTGCACATAAACCCAACCCAAAACGGAAAATCGGTGTATCAATTTAACTGATGGAAGGCAGATCATTTTACTCACAAATTTTAATCAATTTAAATTGTAAGCCATCAACATGCCATGACATGCTTAAAAATGTCTAGGCATGTCAGGATTTTATGATAACAAAATTGTTTTGATTTTTTTATCACAACACTTTGGTTTCATTTGCTACAGAACTTGAAAGCAGAGTAAGATAAACTGAGTCTGATAAGTTTATATTACTTGAAGTCATTTGTCAAATCTATATTTAGATCATTGACGTGTCCCCAGGACTCAATGTAAGTCCAAATGTACATGTTTCCATGTACTCTGGTAAGTATTTAACTTTCAAAGTGTTAATTGCAACTGTAATTGTGTTAGTTGTTTACCAACAATGCTGATAAAAACATCAACTTTGTGATGAATTAGTCATCAGCCTGATAATGATTGAAAACAACCTCTAATATCTCCATTTGATGGAAGACCTCATGTCTAAATATAAGCTATACATTATGTCAGCAGAATCTTTTCAAGGCATTCACCTATTATCGCTTTTACACTAACAACTATTTTGGGATCGTTTAACGCACTGTGAAGTTTTTCATCTTCTCATCCATTGTTAAACAGATTTTTCCCAGATAAGTCGAGCTCATAACAGAGGATGGAATTTAGTTTCCAGTGTTTGCTATAAAACTTTGATGGGTTTTAGAGGTCAATCAAAATTGCATTGAAAACTATTAGTGTTTTATGTTGCAAAAAAATTATATCCATAAACACAGAAAAGCTCACCTTCACTATAATAAACTCCTATAAGAAAGAACAGCGCTGTGATCACAGTGTCCATCTTGTATCTGCCTCTCATATTGTGACTGTACTATAACACGTATAACAAAGGTTTAATAAGCACTTTCATAATTGCGCTGTGCAGATCATCTTCACCACACAAAACACTAACCAACCAAAAATAGTCATCATCTTCTATAGAATTGCCAAATTTACCTGCCAGGTAATGCTTGTCACATGTACATAAGTTAACTTTATGTAACAGTCTATTTGCAATGGTTGTATCACGCAGTTGATATCACTCACTTTACAATTGGTGCAACAACCCCCCAGAGTGTCAATAAAACTTACAAATGCCTTCGATTATTCATAAGGTTCAGTTATCTGAATAACTATGACTAATCAGCTACGAGCTGTCTAAGGTTTGAGTTCAAGGTCGATTTAGTGTGTTTATCACCAAACCTCCCAAACAGGTTAATCCTAGGTCACCAGTCATTGTTTTTGAAAACTAACACTTTCCAGAAGCATTGCAACTAAAATTAACTCTTCCCGCAACTGCTGTTATAGTTACATAACAAACAACTGATGTTATAGTTACATAACAAACAACTGCTGTTATAGTTAAATAACAAACAACTGCTGTTATAGTTACATAACAAACAACTGCTGTTACAGTTACATAACAAACAACTGCTGTTACAGTTACATAACAAACAACTGCTGTTATAGTTACATAACAAACAACTGCTGTTACAGTTACATAACAAACAATGGTGATGAAGTCAGCAAACATTGACAAGCAAGAAAGTTTTTCACCAAATCTTGTAGTGCTAAAAGCTTAGACGAAACTAGTCGCAACGTTTGTAAACAATTTATATATTCAAGCGCAGATGTTCAAGTAAAGTTTACAAAACAACATTGGGTCTGCTAAAAAAAATAAGTTTTCATTGTTTTTGTACCTGGAATAAATTATATCCATTTACTTCAGCATAATCAAAAACCATTTAAAGGTTCTCATTGTTTACAGATTTAGTAAGCATTTTAAAAATTTGTGAAAATTCAATTATTGTGCAGCAAACAGTCATATATTCAAACATTTTCACAAAACTGCAATAGAAAATTCACAGATACACTGCCACTGAAACTGTTTGTAAAAGGTATTAGCTTACCATCTTTCAAGACTTTTCAATTAAAACTGAACTTGAGGCTGAAGAAGTGGAAATAAATATCAAAATTGTTCACAATGATAAATAGTTTGCTGTACTACCTGCTATTATCTAGGTTAGAAATATGGGCCATGTTTAATGGAAATTACCCATTAAAGCTTAACTAATTATAAGATAATCAAAAATGCTAGGTACCCAAGTTTGTTTAGTATTTAGGAGAATAATTCAATCAATTACAAAAATCCAAACCTGACTCAAAAAGAAACTACTACACCTTAAATGGTGAGTCACGTACAAGCAGCTGTAGGAGCTGAACCATTTTCTTGACAATTTTTTCCAATTTATGACATTTTTAATAGAATGATCGCAACCAAGGGCTTTTGACTGAAAACAAGAGTTATTTCCACTGAATGAGTTCTGAATCAAAGTCATGAAACCTTACAAGTAATTGATACAGCACCGTAATGGCTTGATACTATGTTAATTAATGCACATGGCAAAAAAGACACAAAACTTCAGTTTTTGTGAGAATCATCATCGGCGGCAATTTTAAAACCACATGTGTGCCGATCTCAATACTTTGAACAGCGGATAAGTAGCTAATACGAGATTTACAAACAGTCAAATCCAGCATCACACCTCTAAAAAGCCATTTCAATGGCAGGTTTTCCAGTGAGAAAAGTGACTGGAAATGAGCATCTTGAAATAGTTGTGTTTCGAAGTAAAGCTCTTGGGCTTTCCAAATGCATCACTAGTTACCATACAAATAAAAATGAAGATAAACAGGTTTTCTATGAATCAATATTTTTAACACATTCAGATGACAAAATTTATCTGGAACGAATCTAAAATGTATGTGGAATTTCTTCACCAAACATCATTTTAAAAAAAAACAAAGAATTGCAATTTAAACAACTGTACCAATAAATACTTGTATGATTACAGCTTTTCCATTGCTGTTACTTCTATACTACCAGCTAGCAAAACTAACCAACAAGTTAGATTGATCAACAGATAAATTTGTTTGCTATTTTGCCTTGTAAATATTTAGCTTGAGATAATTTAAAAAGTGGCGGAAAGTTTTAAGAATAAAAAGTTTAAAAACAACCCCATTAGACATAGACGCATCACCAACCTTAAGTTCATGCAACAGCACCAAGTACAGCTCTCTCTGACTGTCTCTATACAACAGTTCCCAATAAATGAGTAAGAACACATAATAGATGTGTTAGAGTTCACTGAAGTCACAGTGCTTATCACTTTATGCCAACAGATACTGATATACTTGTACATGTCAATCTTTATGTGACATCAAGTTTCAAAATAATCTATCAATGCCAGCAGAGAATGCTTGATGGTGGCTTGTAAGTTATTTGGTCTCTGAAAAGTATGACCTCAACATATTTAACTTCCATGCAATATATAATTTTTATATGTTTACAATAGCTGAACTTTCAATGCAGTTGAGAATAAAAAAACAGCGGTCATTTTATTTAGGCACAATATTTGCATCAGTATATTGATAGCTACCTAAAACCTAAAGAGGCCGCTGTAAATTTTAAATCAGTTTTTGTTTTAGAATTTGCACTATCATTGATTTAAAGGAGATTTACTGAAAATGCATTCTATACTTACATCACAAAATTATCAAAAGCAGGAAATGTAACCAGCTTAACCTGAGAGGTAATAAAATGGACATAGTATTTCTAGACCTATGACGGTTTTGAGCGGAAAAAACCCCCATGTATTTGTTTGCTATGTTGTATCAGGGAGCATTTACAGACACGAGTGATAAGCAATCGTTAGATCATGATTTGCATCTGGATGTCAAAGCAACCGAGTGAAATGCCCAGACAAAAGTCCCAAGTGGTACTATTGTGAAAAGTTTTCCTAGAGGGTGGTTGCTCAACCATCAATGAGGCTAGTGAATAACAACAATAATCATAGACTATTTATACTAATAAAAATCAATTATAATGAAAATATATTAACTTTTTAACGATTAGTAACATCGTCCATGATTTCTACTACTAATACATACTGCTACACTAACTACTACTACTACTACTAATACTACTAGCATGAAAAATATATGGTAACATCGTAAGTTATCATGTCATTTACAATAACTTATTAATTACAATTATGATTGAAACTATTATTTAGAATACCAACTATGATTAATTGATTATATTACTTTAACCATTTAATAAAAATTTATTATTTACAGATTCAACACTCATTATCATGAACAGTAATGTAGGAGCAGATCTCTTGCATGGGGGTATAAGGACAAGGTTTTCCTGGTTCCAAGTGTCTTTTTGTTGGCACCAGTCACCATAAGAATCTGGGAGGTGCATTTTGGTGTGCGCCAGGTGTTATAATTGAATTTTTTAATAATTTTTTTTGAACTAACTATTGTGAAAAATTCCACCGTGCCTTCACCGAACATCTACTAGAAAAAGATTACCAAGTATGTAAAACAACAATTCTTGCTAGAGAAAACAGTGGTAGCTCCAGATTCTACCATGTGCAGACAAACTAACAAACAAGAGGTATGTCCAAAGTCTCTTAGCCCAAATGCAGTTGTTCAGCCGTCTCAACGTTTTGCTGCCGAACTACAACTGCTCATTAGTGAGAGGGCGCTGTGTAGACACCGCCTGGTAAATGACAGTTACAGTGTGGCTAGCTTCACTCTGAGCCTGGGCGAAGTGACATCCGGTTGAACGGGGCTGAACGTCATTGGGGAGTATTTTTAGGGACAGAGAGTGTGGTTGAGCTGCGGGTGGTGGCTGAAACTCATACCGAGTTGAAACAGAAGCAGAGGAGAGCGGAAACTGAGAAGGGGAATTCACTTCCCACTGCAATTTAGCCTCGGAGGGTCCATCATTTCCTTCCCAGATGTAACCACACTGCCTACACTCAGGCGGCCAATACACTCAAGCCGTCTGCGTCGGGGTGTCAGGGACCGCTCCTATGTTCATTGATGTAATTGAACTCACAGCATGACTCGAGCCACCTAGCCACCTGACAGGGGGATTTCTGGCGGCTACACAGCCACAGCAAGGAGGCATGATCTGTCCGAAAGTAGAAGTGCTGGCCATAGAGGTAGGGATGCAAGTGCTCAGCAGCCTTCACTACTGACAACAGCTCTGTGTTACATAATAGTTGCTCTCCTGAGGACTGAGCACCTTGCTATAGTAAATGAGCACTCTCTTACTACCTTCCTGTACCTGTGACAGCACAACACCTACACACCTGCATTAAAAGCATCAGTGTAAAAGGTGTACTGTTGCTTAGGGTCAGGGTAACCAAGAACCGAGGAATGGATCATAGCCACTTTCAGCTGCTGAAAAGCAGTCTTTTGGGCTGTAGACCACTCCCAAGGAGCATGCTTACTCGTGAGCTGGTTAAGGGATGGTACCGCTGTAGAAAAATAGTACCAAAAGTAGTACTGCAGTACCCACGATACCTAGGAAGGCTTGGAAACCGTTCAACTCTCTTGGTGTCTGCCAGTGTGCTATAGCAGCAACCTTCTCTGTGCCTGTGGCCACTACCGCACTGCTCACCATGTGTCCTTACTACAGGTCCTCTGGCTTGTGAGTAACTCAAACCAGCCCACTGTAACTGCTGAAATGTTTCAGCCAGGAACGGTACGTGAGTGGGAAAGCCAGAAGCGATGGCAATAATGTCATCAATGTAAAGCTAGAAGGGTTTTCCAGTGGAGACCTTAGAGCACCTTCTCTATCAATTGCTGGAGATGGGCTGGGGCTGGAGTGAGGCCAAAATGGAGGACCTTCCACTTCCACAGACATGTACGGGTGGCAAACGCAGAGTGCTCACTGGCCTCTACATCCGGAGTAACCTGCCGGTAACCGCTTACCAAGTCCAGGATACTGAAGAACTTGCTCCCTGACAACGCGTATAAATTCTCATTGATGCAAGGAATGGGAACAGGCATCCTGGTAAGTGACTGCGTTCAAACATTTGTTGTCTACACAAAATCTCCAGGCACCATAGTTCTTCCTCACTATAACCATTTGGGAAGTTCAGACCCATGAGGCTGGTTCTATGAGTCCGCTCTCTAACAACTGTTCCACTCATCTCTCCGCTTCTGCCTTTCTCTCAGTACCCAACTGATGATGAGATTGACAATTAGGCTGATTAGCCGGGAGGAAGGGAATGCTCTGTCGGACCAGGGTGGTTTGACCAGTATCATGGTCTCACAAGCTGACATAGCAACCCAGTTACCTGCTGTGCTTCATGTGTGTTCTGACAATGGGGAAGAGCCGTTGTATACAGCTCAGAGATGTGAGGGAGAACTGGGGAGTGAGAAAAATGGCTGGAAGGTTACAGGCAGGCATAGAAACCGCCTCAGCTTGCTTGACCTATTGAGGGCTCAGCCCTTTGTAGTTGCCTATGTGCTGCCTGCCTTCAGTTCTACTAGCTGAGCAGCCGGGTTCACATATCTCACCAGTATGTGCCGTTTGCTGTCCGGTTCATTTAGACCAGTGGCAATAGGAGGGCCTCCCGTTCCAGACTCTGCTAACACAAGGGGTAACTAACTCTGTGTGGCGACCTTACATAGTTTCGTGGATTTCATACTTACCAGTAGTTGGGTAGCACCTGAATGAGGTTTATCAACAGCGTACTTTCTTTGTCAGTGCAGCGGATCTACTTGTCAGATACGACAATGGCACACTCACTAAACCTTAAATGGCAGTCATTGTCAGTGAGAAAGGGCATCCCCAAAATAGTGTCATTGTTTATATGACTGGCAAAACCCATGGCTTCAGTTTTCACATCAGGGAAAGGAAGGGGAGCTTTCACTGTGCTGTAGAAAAGGATCTGGGTGTTGCCTGCCATAATACAGCGGGACTCACTATCGTGTGCTGTCTGTCTTACTGATTAAGACAGCTGGTTAAATATGTGCTCAGACAAGAGACTTGTTGTGCAGCCAGTATTGAACAGGAAGGTGACAGACTTGCTTTGTAGTTTCCTTGGGTGAAAGTAGCTTGCCCAATATGGCCATTCCATCTCAGTGTTGGACAAATTGGTGGATTGAACGTTTACAGCTTGAGAAGGGGGAGGCGGCGCTCTATTTCTAAGGCCTGAAATCCGCTCCACTGTTAGGCTGACTGGTGCAACTGCTGGCTGCCGGTTTTGAGCCTCCGCAGGCTGATGCTTCAGGGGACTCACAGGTTGCAAGGAGGGTAGGTAAGAAAAAAGTATGTGGCGGCTGAAGCTTTGTAAGGCTCTGGTTCATATGCTTTGTTGTGTAGAACGGAATAGAGGTTAGAGGTATGGAGCTACCATTTAGGCGGGGAAGGCGACGCCTTTTTCTGTAAGGGGTCCTGGCGACCCGAGTGAAAAAGCCGATGGCACAGGGTTGTACTTATCTAGTTTTGCTAATTCTCTTTTTCACTTTTTTGCCCTCTTACAGCTAGTCAGGGGAGTGACTACTGCAGGCGCTTTGCGTTTCCCAACACGGATGATGCTATGGGTGTAGTGGTAGGGTTTGGCTTAGATGCACAACCTCTACTGTAGTGACCCATCTGTGCACAAACCGAACACTGAGGGGGGCACCATCTGTGTTGTAGCAGGGTGTGGCACTTGGTGTGGCGGGTTCTGTTTAACAGCAGGGATGGTGTGCCACAGCTACAGCGTGGTAGGGAAACCAGGCAGGAAGTTTCATCACCATTGAAGCAGTGTACACACCAGGAGGGGGTGTATCCATGCTCAGAGAGGATGCATACATGCCAGGAGAAGGTGTGTGCCCTACTCAATTGCCTTATTGCCAATATTGCCATATGCCATCTCCATTGCCATGTGCAGTAACT
>CALYOO010000178.1:21186-47732 GCA_945261195.1 Cryptosula pallasiana
GGTGGCCTGACCATAGAAGTATATCTCCTAAATAATTTTCATGCTCATAGAACCTATCCTGTTTCCGCTCAAGATCGCAGTCTTTTGGCATTGATTGACAGAATTGTCGTAGGTCCGAGAGAAAAAAAGGTTAGCCTAAATGACGCCTTGAACGGGAGGTTGATTTTGACTTTGCAGCCAAAAAATGATTACAACTTTCAATATTGTATTATTGTACTTCATTATCAGCATAAAACAGTTATTATTCATTTTATTTAATATGAAAAGTATATTTTACAAGTTCTGATAATAATAAAATCAAATGATGATGATTATTATTATTATTCTTGTTACTGTTATTGTTATTATTATTATTACTATGATTTCATTTGGTTTTTCATCGTTAATTTATTGAATTTTTTTCAAGTCTTGTGATCTAAATAATAAAATAATAATAAATATTTATTTACCACTAGTTGAAAAACTCACCTACTTGCACTGTGGAGAAAATAGTCTCCTACAACCAAATCCGTTTGTGTTACAAACCCTGTCTTCGGATATTGATAAAAAATGTTATCTTCTTTGAATCATGATCAAATAATAATAAGTATCTCACATTTTTTAAAATATTTTCTATTTTTTGTCTTTTTAGATTGGATAGTCAAGATGGCAAATGTCAATCAGTGATTGAAGAGTCAGAGATCTGGGAATTTTTTTCTCTACCTTCATCTCCCACCTACAATCAAAGAATGCAAAACCCAACCAAACTGAACTCTAACATCTCAAGTGATGAAACAGCATACTGCTGATCTGAAAGACCGGAGACAAGATGATGAAACTATGGATTATGATGAAGACTTGAACTGCAAAATAAAAGTTGTGATGTATTTTGAAGACGACACACTTTCCAGACACATCAAGAATCCTTTCAAGCTATTAACATCAACAACCTGAGATCCTTCTTCCTCAACAGCACCTCTCTGCTAAATACTATGACCTCACACTAGTGAAAAAGCTGTAAAAAACATCAACAGATCAAAATCTACCAACTTCCAAAAGACTCCATTCACACCTATTCCAATCGTAATTCAAATCTCTGATACACAATATAACGTTCTCTCCTACTTAAATGATACCAAACCAATGAAAACTCAAACCAAATGGATTTTGACGACAGCACACTACTCCGACATACCAAGAACCCCTTTAAAAAAAAATCAACAACCAGCATCAGTTCAAGATCTACCAACGCCAATGATAGATGTTACACAACATGACTTTCTCTCCTACTGAAATGATACCGAGCCAATGAAGACTAAAATCATATGGATTTTGAAGACAGCACACTTCTCCAACACACCAAGAACCCCTTTAAAAAAAAACCGGCAACCAGCATCAATTCACAATCTACCAACACCAATGATGGATGTTACACAACATGAGTTTCTCTCCTATTTAGATGATACCAAACCAATGGCCAACACAACAAGAATCCTTTTCAAAAAAACCAGCATTAATTCAAAATCTACCAATGATAGAAGTTACACTTGAAGACAGCACACTTCTCCAAAGCAGCAAGAATTTCTTTATAAAAAACCGGGATCAATTCAAGATCTACCAATGATAGATGTTACACAACATGATTTTCCTACTTAGATGATACCAAACCAATAAAGACTCAAACTACATGGATTTGAAGACAGCGCACTTATCCGACACACCGAGAATACTTTTAAAAAGAAGGCATCAATTCAAGATCTACCAACAGCTATGATGGTGTTCACCGATGAATTTTGTGATGATCCGATGTACACCGTAACCTACCAACTTCCAAAAGACTTCACTCACACCTATTCTGACCTTCATTCAAACCTCTGATACAATAGATGTTACACAACATGATGCTCTCTCCTACTTAGTTGATACTTACCCAATGAAGACTCAAATGACATCGATTCTGAAGACAGCACACTTCTCCGCACACCAAGAATCCCTTTCAAGATCTACCAACCGTTATAGTGGTGTTCACCAATGAATTTTGTGGTGATCCGATGTACACCATAACCTACCAACTTCCAAAAGACTCCACTCACACCTATTCTGACTTTCATGCACACCTCTGATACGATAGATGTTACACAACATAACGTTCTCTCCTACTTAGATGATACCAAACCAATAAAGACTCAAAATACATGAATTTTGAAGAGAGCACGCTTCTCCGACACACCAAGAACCCCTTTAAAAAAAGACAACCAGCATCAATTCAAGATCTACCAACACCAATGATAGATGTTACACAACATAACTTTCTCTCCTGCTTAGATGATACCAAACCAATGAAGACTCAAACTACATGGATTCTACTTTGATGATGCTGAAAAAAGAAACTGTCCAGAACAAGAGCTCAAGAAGCTAATCTATAACTCAAGGGAACCATATCACTATAGGTGAGTTTTATTAATTTTACCATAAGTTAAACAAAATGTTGAATATATACATTTTCCAGGTGAAAAAAGGACTTTTTTGGGGTAATTAGTGTATTTTTTACAACAAAATGCTGAATATATACATTTTCCAGGTACAAAGAGGACTTTTTTTGGTGTAATCAGTGTATTTTCTACAACAAAATGCTGAATATATACATTTTCCAGGTGAAAAAACGGACTTTTTTGGTGTAGTTACTGTATTTTTTACAACAAAATTCTGAATATATACGTTTTCCAGGTAAAAAAATGACTTTTTTTGGTGTAATTAGTGTATTTTTTACAACAAATTTATAAAGCAAGTATTTTTTGTTTTGTTTTAGATAGGTGAGAGAGAATCAAAAGCACTTGGTGAAAATAATGCTCAAGAAAGAACAAGCTGGACAATGTAACTTGGTGAGTTATTTCCCTTTTCTATATAATGTGAACTATCCAATGTAACTAGAACTATAATTCAAATTCATGCAATTATTTTACATTTTTGTTTAATCATTCTAGGCTAATACATAACTTTTTTATTTTCGTTCATTACGAAACCAAAAGCACATATAACAGAAGTCTTCCGTCCTAAGATATAACATCAGTACATCATAGACATCATTTTAAAGGAAAATACTATCCATTAATTGTTATTACTTAGTATTTACTGGCTCTAGCTATATTATATGGGGAGGTTTTCCCTACTTATTATGTAATAAATGTATATGATCATATATTGATTCATTTTTAATCAATGTATTTATTCAATGTAGATATATCTCCTCTCTCCTCTCTCCTCTCTCCTCTCTCCTCTCTCCTCTCTCCTCTCTCCTCTCTCCTCTCTCCCCTCTCTCTCTCTCTCTCTCTCTCTCTCTCTCTCTCTCTCTCTCTCTCTCTCTCTCTCTCTCTCAAGATGTCATATGAGTTCGAATTATGTAAAAAACTTACCAAAACTTAAATGCCATGCATTCAAATCTAAATACCGTAGGAGTTAGAATTGTGTAAAAAAATTATCAAAACTTTAATGCCATACATTCAAAATCTGGATGCCATATGAGTTCCAATTAGGTAAAAAAAGCTATCAAAACTTATATGCCACTTAAATGCCACTTAAATGCTACTTAAATGCCATACAATATTAACTCGGTGACTCTAGTCAACGCCGTAACCCATTGCATTAACCCCGGAATTCAACCCCACAAAAAAACATTTGGTAGGGAGATCTGCTCATATATTACTACTAACATTTCTGTTTCTGACTATCATTCGAGAGAACCAGCTGAGAGCTTGAACTTTGTGTATGGCAATAGATGATCATATGTAACTTTGCGACCAATTGAAAAGATTTTCTTCATTGAATGCTAATGAGGAATTGGTAAGGTGATACCCGTGTGATGCCACAGCTATGACATCACACACAGCGTAGTGATATCATTTTTAAACAGCTGCATTTTGAGAATGGTTTTTCAAACAGAAATCAAGTTTTGCACATGCAAATCTAACTCATTATTGATGCGAAAATCAGCTCCATCAAATATTTCTTCAGTGTCCGCTAACAAGGCTTTAACAAAGCATGAAACTGACTGATGCAAACCGAAGATAATATCACAATATAATCGTATGATTGCAACGGCCGCAATACAAATTGATAATTAATACTTGACATAACTAAAACAAAAACCGGGGACTGTGCTGCTCCCATAACACTTGCAATACTGTAATGGATTTCGGTCTGTTACCACGGACATCCACTATTCTCGAGTATTGTACCTCTCTCCAGAGGAAACACTGTGCTGATTGACAGTGACAATTGTGCAGGGTAACCGAATTTCCTGGTAAGGCAAGAGCCGATGGCTCAGACAAACGATACAGCGTAGTGCTTGTGTAAGTGGCTGTATTCTCAAAGGCAAGGTGCTAGAGGGTAACTATTCATCTAGGGTTGGCAACATGAGAAAGAATGCAAAGAGTAAGACAGTGTGCTCACCTTTTATAGGAGAGCTAACAAGTACGAAACATATAACAATCATGGCGCAGGAAACAAATTAACCAATACAATCAATTATATAAATATGTAGCCAATCAACAATGCAATACGGTTAAATAAGGGAGGTGCCAAGTGGCTAAGGGCGGAGTCCTTTCTCCGATTGTCCAATCAGTAGTCCTGCAAGGCTCTCAGGCTGTATATAGAGTAGGGTCCATGAAGTTGGTAATCTAGGGGTAGGTACTTCCTGTTTCTGACTTGTACTGAGCTCTTACATACTTTTGAAGATCCTCATCTATGTCGGCCATCTTGTGCCAGCCCGGTACGGCTATACCGGGTTGGTAAGGGTCACTACCGGCCCTGCAGGGGTCACTACCGGCCCTGTTCACTATGCCACCGGCACAGTAGGACTTTCTACCCAAACAGCTGTTAACCGAAAGCTGTGGGTCAAAGTCTAGCGCATTGTCCCACAAGGTTCTAGAGTAAACTACCTGTTCACTACTAGTGTGCATCAAAATCTACCACAATACAATAGAGAAACAAAATCCATGTTGGGCACAAAATAAAATATATTAATAGAGATACCAACAAAAGCTAAAGTGGAAAATAAATTAAATGTAAAATGCAATAAAAAACTCACACACAAATATAAGTTGAACTGCATGCATAAAATGATAACAGGAGTGTGAACTGAAAGTCAAACCTCTCCATGAATCTTGACAAGAACAATTATGGATTCAATTGCACTGCATACATTACTGAAAGTTGCCAGCTTGAGATGCAAGCATTCCAATTCTAATTTTTACCGCTTGTGTTTGCGGCTATGAGAATTGGATGACAATGTTAACTTGTGTTTCAAACAGGGCAGTTGTTGATCTTTACATAAACATTTTATTAGCTTAGAGGATTGCGGTGAAAATTTGCAAAATTTAAACTCAAAGTGTCCCATGGGCCGATATACTACTATTCCCACCAACTGAAGCACTACGTTGACTTTTGTGAGATGAAATTTTCTTTAGACTGTTTTAGTTTTTTGGTGCTCAGACTTTTTGTTAATACCCCTGCAGCTGTTATAACTTAATCTCATAATATCCCACTAATTCTTAAAATGACTTAGAAAAATAAGCTTTGCTTGAAACTTGTTAGAAGATTTAGGCTTCAAATTTTTTGTCTCATAAATTCACATCCTCTTTGAGTTTAAAATGGAAACTCATAGAAGAAAGAATTCTGACTCTTATTTATACTTATTTTCTGAAAAAACTGTGTTGTTATCAAAAAGGAAACTGCTGATACTTATAGCGAAGGCTAAAAACTTTTCGAGTAGCTGCACTTTGCTGAGTTTATTGATTTTGTTAATTGCTATAATTTAAAAATTATCAAAGTATCACGTATGGCTGTTACTAAAACGATTGTTTTTTTGTTTGTTATAATCTGTCATGTTTAATTTGCTAGCTCTTCCTTTCTCAATACTTTTATCTCCGTAAAAAAACTCATATATGAGACTCAATGTATCAAAATGGCTTCTTTGGCTAAGGTACCAAGGTAAGACCTATGATAGCTGCCAGGACTAAAGGAGTAGTGACCTAATGTTGCTGTAGGTAGATATTAGCTTTAGTGCTCACACTAGTCAATAGAGTCCTTGCACTGTACACTAGCAATGTTCTATTGCTGATGACACCAATTAGTAGTGCCATCTCAGTGCACACTCGTTATATACAATAAAGTCCTTTACTGATGTTAACGAGAACAACATGCGTTTTTTGTGTTATGCTTAGTTTAAACGGCCGGATTTCAGCCGTGTTACACAGTTGTGCAATCTCAATACAGCACAAATTCGACTGACTAAAGTAGTCACATTTTAGTCGAATTTCCAGCTGTAAGTGCGGCAAGATCTGCCGTAACTACGACATGAAAGTTGCTAGTAGTATTTTCTGGCGAGACTTCACCCATGACCGCAAACAACAATGACCGCATGGCAGCCCACGAGGTAATGATTTTCTGTATTTGTGATTGTGAACACCATCCAACCATGTAGTAATTGCGGTTGTTCCTGTCATTGACTGATGAGAGACAGCCTGTCAATCAATGAAGTGATAACAATCCACTCACGATGTCAAGTGGTCATGGTAGGCTTGATAATAATAAGGATAACAATAATAATAAATAATAACAAAAGTTTATTAACAAATTAATAATAATTGTAACAACTATTATTGTTTAATGTGGAAATAATTTTTATTATTCATTGCGTACATAATTATTATTATTTATTGTAATTAAAATAATATATAATTATAATAAAACAATACTAAGTGGCCTAATCATTTAAACCAGGAGTGCTTTGCAGCGGAATCACAAAACTAACTATCTGGTCGGCCTAAACTCCTGCAGTCGGTTCTCAACAAGATTCATAACACAACTGTCTAATGCAGCTGAAATTCGGCCGTTTAAACTAAGCATTACTTTCAATGTAATAGAACAATCACATTTTAGAAATAGTTTGCATACATTAAAATCAGCAAGAATAACTAAAGAGCAATGATAAACTGAGTTTTGAGAACCAAGAGAAAATATAAGAAATGGGTAGCGAAGAAATAAGATTTGACTCTCTCCGAGCACTTGGGACGGCTGAAGCGATATTTATTCGACCATATGCAAGAATGAACGAATTTGTTGGATATTTGGTATACATTCGTGGTGCAGTATTGGATCACAAAACTGGACTTATCGGTCCAATTATTTACAATATTGACGTGAATGAAAAAATTAATCAGCTGAGAATCAGAGATGAAGCAAGAGAAACCAAGTTTACATGTATTGGTAGTCTTTTTGAACCTAAGAAGGAATTGGTGATCTGGTATCAAGGAACTCGTGTAATAGGTACTGTGTATGAAAATTATGCACAAGAAAAAATGGAAAGTGGCCAAAATAAAAAGCTAGTTTATCGTTCTTATCTTAAAGATGGAAACACCCAATTCGTTGTTCGTTGCCGGCAAGAAATTTTGGGTCATATACATGGGAAAGAGAAAGCCTGTTATGTTGGTATCCGCTTTAAAAAGCCAACAATGGTTGAGAAACTGATGATTATGATCGCAGCACTTAAACTTTTCTACTGCAAATACCAGTTTCACCAGCACCCTCTACCATCCAACCTTTTACACACCAGAGAAGCTTCCATTCCAACAAATAGACCAATACTTGAAACTTTTGGTAGAGGTATAATGAGAATCTCTTTCGATGGAATGGGAAACACTTTTTTTGCAGAAATTTTGAATGCAGTGACTCATAATGTTGAACTCGTTATTCAATATAAAGTCGACCCAACAGGTGAAATTGTTAAGTATTTTATGGATGTATTCGGTAACTTGCTGTTTATGTCTAACTGTCTTGGTGGAAAAAGTCAAACTGAAGATGTTCATATGAGAGATGGACACAAAATAGGCTGCATCACTATGGGGAAGAAAACCAACTTTTTTGACTCACGCACGGGATGTGCCATCATGGGATTAAGAAAAGTGGATGGCTCGTTAGTTTACCCAGACAACTCAGGCAAGATTTGCAAAATTTTTGTTGCTGGTCAACTAAATCATGTAATTTGTGATTTCTATGACCACTCTACCCAAGGAAACATTCGCATTAATTTTTTACAAGCCGTCAGTGTGGAGAAAAAAGCAATGATTCTTTCACATATAGCTTTTCTAGCTATTTTTTATTATAAGGACATTAATGAGTTTATGCAACCTACAGTACTAACATACCCTATGCAAAACAAAATCTCACTGTGAACAGCTGATATTGTTCACACAACGAAGGAATGAACTACATACTCAACTGAATAAAGTGGTCAACCAGTAACACAGATTTTCTTATTGCTTACAAATAAAAGTCAATCCGTTTTATGATGAATATGAACCAGTTGCTTGTTACAGCATTTGGTATTAGTTTTTTACAACAACAAAACAGTGTATCACACTTTTTTTGTAAGAGAACAGTTGTGAAAAAAGGTGAAATTTTTTCCCAGCAAATCAAGATCGTGAGACAATGTACAGCAAAGACTTAAAACATTGATCTAGTCCGACAGTTGCTGTCCGTTTACATAAACATCTACTTGGTGTTTAATAGACTCAGTGCTTGACTTTTATATTGTTGGCAGTAAGCTTTTTCCTAATCAAGAAATGGTTTTCTACAAGACACATTGTGTTTATTTAACAGACGGCAACTTTTTCCTCCACTTGTATGGACCAGCAGCAGCACAATCAAAAGTAGCTTAAAAATAGACATGTGTGAAAAGGTGTGAAGACAAACTGTTTGTTGGTGTTTCCGAGACATTTTTGTAGCTCTATCGGATGGTAATGCTGATGATTTCACAAAGCTACATTCCCTAAAAGGTCTGGCAATGCATGTTAGTTTTGTTTGGTAAAATTTGACAATTGTGCGCTAGAGGGGAAGGTTGGAACGCCAGAAGTATATAATCTACTTTAAAAAAAAGATATGCTGTTAATATCTCTCTCCCTAGATTATATTCAAATGCATTTAAAGAGAAAATCAATTCAAATTCTTATAAATGAAGTTTTTATTTTAACCAAAATAAATCACAAAGAGCATTAAATTTAAATACTAGTTGTGTAATAGGAGCAAATCACGTCAACTAAATGCAAAACTAGGGAATGTGAGTATTGTAATGGATTCCGGTCTGTTTACCACGAACATCCACTAGTCTCGAGTATTGTACTGTAAATGATTTTGTCACACCTTCACCGAACGGCTACTAGAGAAGTGTACTTGATTAGCGATGTAACAATGATTGCTAATTAGCTCTACTGGTTTAGTAGTAATGGCTCTATTTATTGATGAGCTATGTGTCACTTAGCTCCGTGTTGTGCCGTGTGCAAGTATACTAGCAATACTTGGCTACCTGCCAAACTGAATACACCGGGTTACAGCAATGAATACTTTATTGCTTCAAGAAACAACAGCTTATTCAGAGGTCTTCTCTCAGCAAGCGCACAATCCAATCTGCCCACTGCCCCACATTTCACCACAGTTATGCACTTCAATATGCAAACAAGCAGTTCAAATATAATACTAGATGATTGGTTTACAATAATAATCAGGTCATACAAAAATAAACAAGCAAACAGGCGCAATGAAAACATGTACATGCAATAGGCAACAAAGAACAATGCGCCAGTTAATATCTTTAGCAAGGTGGGGAATCCCCTGCTTGAGTTCCTTGGTCTTCTCTTTACTGCGGCCTGCATGCACCTCTGAGCTGAGGGCAGTCAGGTGTAGCTAAGTCTATCTTCTTATGTGTATGCGTCTAACGCATTGAGCAACATGCACTGGCTAGCATAGCATCAATCCATGAGTGGCCACCTATGTTGAAATCCATTACATCGGCCGCTTCAACTATTAAGTATTGCCGTACTCATAGTTAACTAATCATGAGGTGGCCGCAAATCACAGGGGCTGAATCAGGTGGGGGAGGAGAGATCACGCCCTGCATAGTTGGCAGAGGGGTGAAGGAGCCCACAACCAGTGGGCTAATAAAAAGGGGTGAGAAGGATAGCACATCAACCAGGGGGTTAATAAGGTAGAAGGCGCACACAACCAGTGTGGCCAAATAAAGTAGGAGAGGGTTGCACACAACCAGTGTGACTGACGGAGGGAAGGGTGCACACAACCAGTGTGACTGACGAAGGGAGGGGAGGAACACTTTTCCTAGAACAGTTGGCCTCGCACTGTCTGTCCGGCATGTTTTAGCTCAACTATCTCTCCTTTCAGGAGTTCTGCTTGCGCCTTGAGCCTGGCAACTTGAATCTCAGAGAGGGTGCTCGTGACCACCTTCATCCGAAAGCCCTGCAACTGGGAGTTCAGCTCAGCGGCGCCCTGCTCGATTGCAGCAGCCCATCGCGCCCTGTTCTGCATAAACAGTGCTGGCAAATCTACCTCACAGAGTGGAGGTTCCGCTGGTGAGAGTACGGGGAAACACTGGGTACTGAGGTCCAGTATACTGCAAGGGGAGCAGGGGGTGGAGAAGAAGGGGGCCCGGGGGAGACAATCATGGCCTCAGGACTTGGTACAACCACTGTGTGCGGCTTCTTCGGTATCTTGTACCCGGTTAGGGGTAAAGCCATCAGAGGCACAATGCCAGGTGGTGTAGAGGATGGTCCTGGGAGGGGGGGGGGAGCCGTGACTGCATTACACCGTGAAGGTGCTGTGGGAGGAGACTGGATCTTTCCAGTCTGGGTGGGTGGGCAGATACTGAAAGGCGCTCGGGTAGTCCATTTCTGGTACCTGCAGAAAGCTGAGTAACTCTCTGGGTCTACAGCATTATTATAGCCAAGGCGCTGGTGGTGATCAGGGTCTTCTGGACCTCCACGCACCCTCTGGTGACAGTATATGCTGTCTCTGCTGCTACTTGAGTATCTACAGCGCCAAAAGTAGCGTAAGTGGTGCTGGTAGACATGCGCCGACAGTTGTTTTACGTTCGTTGCTGCGAACTTACAACTCGGGCAGGTACTGCGCCGTGCCCTTTTCAAATCTCTCTGGATGGTTTTCTCCGTATTGGGGGCGACCCACTGTAATAGCCGCCGGGCAATAGGAGGTTTCCTTCCTACCAGGTGAGGAGCTACCACCTCTTCCTCTATGGTTGGTGAGGAAGGGCAAGAGGCAGCAATGTCAATTAGCTTGACTACAGGTGTAGAGACCGAAAGAGGTGATTCGTCTACTGGCAAGGAGGGAGTGGGTACAGGTGCAGGGGCACAGAAGGGGTCCTCACCTTCCTCCGTGTGGGATTCAGGTCGAGGAGGGGGATCTGTCCACTGGATGCCGTGTGGCCAGGCAAAGTGGAAACGGCTCTCACGGTCAGTTGGGGAGAAACTAGTGTAGAAGAGGGGGTGGCTGTAAGGGGGAGGTTACCCCGCTTAAAAGGTCAAGCCAAGAGCTCTGCTCCTCTCTTCTTACTAGGGATGATCTTCCCCAGCGTCTGCATACGCTCTCTGGTGACCGTGTGAGACAGTCTAGTACCTACAGGCGGCTTTTCCTGTACCACTACTGTACTCAGACTTAGCCCCGGGTCATCCCCGGTCAGGGGAGGGGGGCCCCGGGTTGGGGGTGAAGTGTTCAACACCTGGGAGGGGGTGGGGGGCCCATGGGAGGGGGGAGAAATGGCAGAAAGTTTCGCAACACTCTGGCTATAGGTGAGAGTGTATGCTGCCGGAATCGTGGGTACACTGGAGGGTGGGGAGGCAGTGGGGAGTGGTGGAAACTCCGTGGACTGCCACTGAAGAGGAGGTGTCTGCTTGAGCGCCAAGGGGTCACGGGAAGAGCTATGGCGGCAAACCCAATTGTCCATCAGCTCCTTCTGACTAGTAACTCATAGGAGCTCGTTCTCTCTCTTCATCTCTTCTGTGCAGGATACCCGGCAGGTAGCAGCAATCATCTGTGCAAAAGGAGTAGACTGAGAAGTAGGACAGTCCCATGAAGAAGGGGGAAAATTTGGCTGTACAGCAGCAGAGGAGATCTCATCCTCGAACTCTTCTTCGACTTGCAGTTGAAGGTATTCATCTCCTTCCTGAGGTAACCCACTGGTAGAGGAATCCTTTTAGTGGTTGGCACGTCCAGCCACTTTGGGTACTTACTTAGAAATGCATGTTCCCGCGCGGCAGGCCGGTTTGATCTTGACTAGAAGCAGTGTAAACAACAGGCAGGGGTGGATGCGCAAAGGCTGACTGGTGGTTGAACTCAGATTTTGACCAGCCGTAGTTCTCTGGTGGAGAGGAATATTCCCCTGGATTTTTTCTGGCATCTTTGCTAGAGGGTCCTCTTTCCAAAAACACTCAATATGGGAGGGGGGTGGCTACATTCCGTCCAGAGTTATTTTTCTTTCCGGGCGGCACTCACCGTTTTTGTGAATTATAACCCCTAAGTGGAAAACTGGTCAACTTTGGGGCCTTACTTCTTAATGAGTTTTGCTGCCAGCAATCTAAATCTTGGCACACAGCAGTGCTAGAACCTGACCTTCCTGCAGATACCCACTTTGTGTGGGTTTCTGTGAGAACTCTATCCAGAAAAGCCAGTTGAATCTTAGACATTTTGGCATTTTCAGACATTCTATCCACTTCTTTTGCAGTTGTAATCAGATGGCATGGTGGCTGTCCATAGCGCATGGGTGTGCCGACGTTCCTTCGTGGCCGTTGTGATGACAAAGGTGGTGTTTGGCTCTCAGTCTGTGCAGGGGGTGTGGGTGTCTCAGCTACTGGCGGAGACAACTCCTGCATGCTTCGGCTATTTCCAGCTGATTCGCTTGTCCGATTTGTACCAGGTTCGCTGTCAACAACTGGGGGAGTGGCAGGCCTTCTTACAACTGAACGCTCCAAATTTGGCACTTTCCTTTCTTGTGAAACAGGCAAATTAGCCTCTAACGGCGGTGGTTCAAACAGAGGGGGCGCAGGCAGGGGAGAGAGGTGTGGAGACGATATACGCGCATGCGTCCCACGCATGTTCGGATGCTGCCTGGGCTCCACTGCCGCTGGCCCCTGCCCTCTGGGGTCGACACCGGGATAGTAGGGCTTAAGGCGGCATTCGTTCTGCACGGAATGCTGGCCTTGCCTACTTATGATGTAGGTGTGATTACTGTATGCTTCCTCAATCCCAAAGGGGCCGATGAGTTTGGCCTGTAGCTTGAAGTTCTCTCCACGGCGTCTACGGCGGTTCTCTAACCATACTTGGTCTCCAACTGTGTATGAACCGGGCTCTTCACCTTCCTCAGCTCTGACTTCCATTTGCTGCTCTCTCAGAGCCTCGTGTACTTCCTCCAGTCTCAACTTGAGGTTCTGGGCATACTCGTGCACTGGCATGCAATCAGTCAGAGGGGGATGGTACGACACTTGATCTGGCAGTCGCAATTCCCTGCCCAGCATCATGTAGTTGGCCGTTTCACCCGTCGTGGAATGAGGGGTGGCTCTGAAGGCCCTCATCAGTTGAGGGAGCAGTAAGTCTCAGTCACCTGGTCTGCGCCTCAAGAGCAGTGATCAGAGGGAATCACCTAGGACCCGGTTATTCCTCTCTACGATCCCATTGGCATGTGGGTGGTAGGAGTGGTACGGGTCTTCTCTGTACCCCACAGAGCACACAACTCCTGCATCAGGTGGGATTCAAACTGAGCCCCCTGGTCCGTGTGCATCTGCTCAGGGATGCCCATATAGCAGAAGACCTGCTCGTCCAGAGCACTCGTTACCACTGGGGCCGTGGCATTTGGCAGGGCCAGAGCGTCTTGCCACCTGGGGAAGTGGTCAGTCAACACCAGGATCCGGGCATTGCCACGCTCTGTCATGGGAAGGGGCCCACCAAATCAATGGCCAACTTGTGCCAGGGGCGGCCAGTGTACATGCTCTGGCAGCTGGGACTGGGCTTGGTGCCACCCCTTTTGGCTCTCTGGCAAACCTCGCAACTCCTAACCAGACGGCGTACATCTGCTGTCATCCCTGGCCAGTACCAAGTGAGTTGGAGGCACTTCAGGGTCCTGTTCACTCCTTGGTGCGCAAGAACGTGGGTCTGCCAGACCATGTGACGACGTAGACCTGCCGGGCAGACCACATACCAACGGGAACGGCGGTTGGGAGTGACCTGAAGTTCCAGCACACCATCTGTCCGGAGTCTCATATCCCCAATGCAGCTGTTCAGTCGTCTCAACTCTTGGCTGCCGAGCTCCAACTGCTTTTTAGTGAGGGGAGGCTGTGTAGACACTGCCTGATGAATGACAGCTACAGTGTGTTGCCTTCACTCTGAGTCTGGACATGGTCGACGTCAGGTTGGATGGGCTGAACGGCATTGGGGGGTACCTGAGGGACAGAAAAGGTAATTGTGCTGGGGGTGAAGGCGTGAAGACCTTCACCGAACAGCTACTAGAGAAGTTTACTTGGTTAGCAATTAAACAATGATTGCTGTAGAACGCTACTGGTTTAGTAGTAATGGCTCTGTTTATAGATGGGCTATGTGTCACTTAGCTCCGAGTTGTGCCGTGTGCAAGTATACTAGCAATACTTGGGTACCTGCGAAACTGAATACACCGGGTTACAGCAATGAATACTTTATTGCTTCAAGAGACAAAAGCTTACTCAGAGACCTTCTCTCAGCAAGCGCACAATCCAATCTGCCCACTGGCCCACATGTCACCACAGTTACGCACTTCAATATGCAAACAAGCAGTTCAAATATAATACAAGATGATTGGTTTACAATAATAACCAGGTCATACAAAAATAAGCAATCAAACAGGCATAATGAAAACATGTACATACAATAGGCAATAAACAACAATGCGCCAGTTAATGTCTTTAGCAAGGCGGGGAAGTCCCTGCTTGAGTTCCTTGGTCTTCTCTTTACTGCGGCACGCATGCATCTCTCTGCTGAGGGCAATCAGGTGTAGCTAAGTCTATCTTCTTATGCGTATGCGGCTAATGCATTGAGCAACATACACTGGCTAGCATAGCATCAATCCATGAGTGGCCACCTATGTTGAAATCCATTACAGTACCTTTCTCCAGAGGGGACACTGTGCTGAATGACAGTGACAATTGTGCAGGGTAACCGTATTAACCGGTATAGCAAGAGCCCATGGATCAGACAAACAATACAGCATAGTGCTTGTATAAGTGGCTATATTCTCAATGACAAAGTCCTGAGGGTAATTATTCCTCTAGGGTATTTGTGGCAAGACATGAGAATGAATGCAATAGATATATAAAATGTCTCCCCTTTTATAGGAGATCTCAAAGGTATAAAACATATAACAGTGATAGTACAGGAAGTAAGTGGACAAATGCAAATGCTCATATAAATATTCAACCAATCAGGTACCCAATAGGGACTAAATAAGGGAGGTGCCAAGTGGCTAAGGGCGGAGTCCTTTCTCCTGCTGGCCAATCAAGCTGTCCTATGTGGTCTCAAGGCTCCAGTTACCTTGTGGTCGTGGTTACCGCAGATGTATGTAGTTTTGGTTCCTGGCTTGGTGGTAAGTCCTAGCTAGTTTAGCAGTTCCTCAGCTATGGCAGCTATCTTGTACCGGCCCTGTGTCAGCATACCGGCCCTGCAGATGTCACTACCAACTCTGCAGAGGTCACTACCGGCCCGGTACCGCCCCTGTGTTCTGTGATACCGGCACAATATAGCGTTGTTACCGGCACAGCATCATACTGATGGCTGTGGGTGCATAGCCAGTGCATAGAGTGGAGAAGTGGTGTAGCAAACTCCCGGTTTACTATGAATATTCTCCAGAATCTGCCTCATACCTTTCTCCATTAAAGTCATTGCCTGGCTTTAATCATAACATATCGAGAATAATAAGTGTGCGTGGGGGTAACATCTGCACCCTGATTAGATATATATTTTGAATAATATATACATACATATAAGTGCATTCACAAATTTTCACCAATAGTTCAGATATACAAGTGTCCAGGTGTCTCTTAAAAGAAAGCACCTCTCAAGCTGGCGGCCTGCTGCCCCAGCCGCTCCACCTCAGCAGTCACGAGACTTGCTTTTGCCATGGCCGTTTCTGTCTGCTCTGTATCCAGCGGTTGGCTGATGAGCAGTCACCTCAGCTTGCCTAGTTGTTGTTCTAGGGCAGCGACATGTACCTGTATCACTGTGGCCAACCGGTCACTGTGATGTAAGAACGTCTGTGAGGGTCTAGGCACAACATGGCTCGGTGTAAATGTTACCTCGGTGACATCTGGCGCTGGTGGTGGTGCGGTAGCTGTGCATGGAGGGCTACAGGGCTGGAGGGAGGGCTAGGGATCTTGTATCCTGCTGACAACCTCCTCTTTTTGTTGTCTTTTACTGGAGAGCCCAGTCGTTTCTTCACAGATGTTCTCTCGAGGAGAGTCTCTCTTTGGTGGGTCGGTATACACCAACGGAACTTAGGGGGATTTTCCCACCGAATGAACTGACAAAACCTAGTATAGCTAGGTCGATCAACCGTATAGACAATCCCTGTCTTTAAGTGATGTATGGCATCTCCAGGAGCATCAAATTTAGTTTGATGCAAATACATCGCATCCCTGCTCTCGCTGGCATAATGGCAACGGCAGTAGTGGTGCAGGTGATGCTGGTGCTGATGCTGGTAGGCACATGTGGTGCAGCAGAAGTCTCTGGCTTCTCTCATGAGAGTCTCTATCCTCTCCTCGGTGCCTGTGGCCACCCATCGCAGCATCCTCCACCTAGCGGGGTTCCTGCACCCGTCTTCTGCCCAAGACTTAGTAAGCTCATTGTCAACTGTGGTGAGGCAGGGACGAATAACTCCTCTTCCTCCATTACCGGAGGGGTGGCAGCCTTTATCAAGCGTACAGTCAGCTTTGGCTTTATGTCCACACGTGAACAAGAGTCAACAGCAACATGGACAGGATTAATGTCATGCAGTGTATTGATTGGTTGATTGTGCAACGGCCGGGCATGTTTTGACATAGGATTGTGTATAGGAGACAACAGAGGCCCTGGAAGTCTTAGTGCTTGTAAAAACTTCCGTATCCCAAACTCAGGAGAATGCCGTCCTTTTTTAGGGGGAGCGAAACGCTCGACATCCTGCTTCCCTGATACCGCAGGGGCGCCAACTACATTCCGGCCAGGAGTGTAGTGAACAGTGCTGTGTGGCACTAAGGTTGGTGGTTAAGAGGTTGTAGGACATCCACCCTTAGCCGCAACCACAGGCTTTGGTTGCCGGTGAGGCATACAAGGGTAGCAATCGCCTTGTAAGGTTTCAGTCTGTCCTGACTGAATTTCTGGAGGACCCCAGGCCGGCATAGGGTTACCCCGGGCCGGTACAGAGGTGCTCCGGGCCGGTAGGGAGTCATCCCGGGCCGGACGGCACCATCAAGTGGCACCCATTTGATTTCCCACTCTTTCTGTTCTACTGCCCTGTTAAGGGAATTAGCAGTCTCAACTTTCAAAAAAGCGCCCAATCTTTTGTCACCAGTGCTTGGTAAGTCTATAGATACAGGCCTAGCATAGCTATGTGGGCTCAACACCGCAAAGCCAGCGGATCTTGTGACGTGCAGTTTTGAAGTAGCCACTTCGCAAATGCTAAGTTATGCTGCTCACCATCTTGTTGCTCCTTAGCCAGCTTCCTTGGCTCTTGCCTCCTCTCTGTAGTAGGTGGTATAAAGAGCTCCACTGTTCGATTCGCCTGCAGCTCTGTCCTGAGCTCTGAAGGACGATACTGGTCAAGATCGGTGTCTAGCAGCAAATTCTCCTCCTCGTCTTCGAGTTCCAGGCAGTGGTTTGGCATGTCGCTTGCTTCTTCTTTGCTGCTTACCATGGTTATGAGTGGCTGTTGCAAGCTGCAAGGTTGTTCACAACCCTGACTAACTCCGTCTGGCCTCACAGGAAGCTCTTGGGTACTGGGGGATTTTGGCCATTTCTCTAACTTCTAAGCTACAGTAATTCTGTTAACTGATGGTTGTCGGTGAGTTCCTCGGGGTTTTTTAGAAACCAAGCACGATGCGGCTCGCACCTCCCTTGCAGGTTTTTTGACTACTTTTCCTGCTTTTCTTGCCTTTCCATTTAGCGGGTGGCGGGAATTTTCATCTGGACACAGCTGAGTGCTCTCATAGCATGCTTCTGCACTGTGTTTGCATGTATCTTCTTTGCATCTTTTAGCAGTGGGTTGATGGCTGAAAGGCAGCTGCCTCTCTCCAGCAGCAGGGCTCCCCTTTCTCCATCGCAGGGGCATAGCCAGGGGGGAAAAACACTGTTTTGCTTCTAGCGTCTACATTTTTGGTCTGTTCTGGCTCCAACTTCTTTCTATAGGCTTGTGGTGGGCGGCTCTCTACCGCCTGGTGCATTTCCCATGCAGTCTTTTCTACTGTGGGTGTGTGTACGGGACTTCTTCTCCCGTGAAGGAGTGCACCTCTTCTTCAAAGGCGTAAGGGGTTTCTCTGTCAGCTCTGTTTGCGTTAGATGGACACTATCATTAAGTTGCCACCCTTGCTTGCCTGTGCAGGGTAGCACATGTCCGTCAATGATGACTTTGGAGTCTAGAAACCGCAGGGCGAACTCATGTAAAATGAGGAACGGCATGCCAATAATAGCATCTTGATTAATGTCACTAATGACAAAGCTAACGCTCATTCTCAGTCCACGAAGCTGCTAGTTCACTCGTAGGGTACCGAAATAGTATATTCTAGATCCGTCAGCCATGAGTCCATGTGTCTCACTACACTGCAGTGTGTTATTTAATGACTGTGGTAGTTGCTGATACAGGTGCTTCGACAAAAAGTTGGTGGTGCAGCCTGTGTCAATCAACAGGGCTGCTGGCTTACTGGCTAATCTTCCAGCAAGGGAGTAGCTTGCTCGGTAAAATGGTTCCAATGGTGGTGTTGCTGTTTGCACTCTCTTGGGGGGGGGAGGTTGTCTCCTCATTTCAGGACTACAAGGGAGTCAGGAGTTGTCTGGCTCACCGAGCTACAGTTAGCTGCCGGTGGCGCTACTGCGAGCACAGGCCGCTTCCTGTCTGTCTGGGGTGTTAGGAAATCGAACTGTACGATGAGTTTAAGGGCAGGTACCTGTCATGTGTCCTGGCTGTCCACAGCAGCGTGGTGTGGGTGCCGTCTCCAATGACGAAGGGGATGCTGATTGTCTGGTCGCCGTCAGTGACCGTATCTCTTCCGTCAAATGCTTCAAGCTGTCCATGACTACTGTCATAGGATCCGGGATAGCAGGTGTAGGGATGTGGTTTGTCTGCTGCACTGGAGTAGTGGTGGAAACACATTGGGACGGGCTCTTGGCAACCGCTCTCAGCCATTCCTCTTCCTCTTTATCGGTATCCTCCTCTAACATTCGTACATGAGCCTGGCGTTCTTTAAACGGTTCTTTTATTCGCAGATACTCGTTACCGGCCCTGACTGCTTCAGCTACGTCAATGGGCTGTATGGCCAACAGGTAGGCGTTCCAGACTGTAGTGCTGAAGATATCTAGCATCATCCTCTGCATGGGTCGGTGAGGTAGATCAGCATACTCAATGGGCACTAGGCGCTCTACTTTACTCGCATGCTCCTGGAGCGACGTTTTGTGAGATCTGCGCAGGCTGGTCAGCCGGGACAGAGCTTCCCTTGGTGTTAGCCCAAAATGTGCTCGCAGCGCAGCGAATATACCTTGCAGGTGTGCAGGCGTTCTACAGTCTAATGCTCTACCCCGTAGCGCTTCTCTCAAATATAACATGGTCATGTTCTCTGGCCATTTGTTTGTCTCTGCTACTTCCGTAAATCTGTTGATGAAGTACTCGACGTTTCCTTCACCGTCGAACTTCGGAGCTTTGAAAGTAGCTGGTGCATTGCCTTGGTTAGATCTCATCATGGCTGTCAATGCTTCGGTCAATCTGCCAATTGCTCTAGCTTCAGGGTTGGCAGCGGGTGCACGACCGGCGTTGCGTGCTCTCTGGGTGGCCATCCTTGGCAGATAGAGGAGTGATCTCAACTCTAATCGGAGTGATGGTTAGCACAACTTGATCCCGGGCCAGGATCAGTGTTTCCAGTGGCTCTAGCAGATCTAGAATTCGGTATAGTGGAAACTGTGACAGTACCTGGCACTCCGCAGCTTGTAACAACCGTTACGAACTTTCTTTACTGCTGCAGGGCGGAGCAAGCTCTACGAGCCTACAGAGAGTAGTGTAGGGACACTGTAAGTAAATACAGTGCCGGGGTCAGTGTTACCAGCTGAGTAGCACTCCAAGCTGAAGTAACTTCAGTAGCTGAGCCTGTATGGCGGATACACGACTCACTCTCTCTCTTGTACAGTACCGATATTTCTATGTCCAGGGCAGAGTGAACTCAACCAGCCTGTAGGGAATACGGTAAACGCCTGTACTGGACTGCTGCAAGCGGAGAAAGCTCTACGGTTGATGCAGACAGCATTTAGTAAGTGATACTGTGCCGAGATAGCTGCTGCAGGGTGGAGGGCCTCAACAAGCCTGCAGAGAAATCCGGTAGCATCTTGTATCAATTGCTTCAGATCTACTCTCCGTAGATCAATCTTCTTCTTCTCCTAGGTAGCTGGCCTGCAGTGCATTCACAGGGCCAGAGGGTAGCGTGAAAGAATACAGTCTGAGAAGGTACCGTTTATCCCACCTCTGCCAACAATGTAATGGATTCCGGTCTGTTTACCACAAACATCCACTAGTCTTGAGTATTGTACCTCTCTCCAGAAGGGACACTGTGCAGAATGACAGTTACAATTGTGCAGGGTGACTGAAATACCCGGTATAGCAAGCGCCCATGGCTCAGACAAGCAATACAGAGTAGTGCTTGTATCAGTGGCTAAATTCTCAATGACAAAGTCCTGATAGTAATTATTCATCTAGGGTGTTTGTGGCAAGACATGAGAATGAATGCAATAGATATATAAAATTTCTCTCCTTTTATAGGAGAGCTCACAGGTATAAAACATATAACAGTGATAGTACAGAAAGTAATTGAACCAATGCAAATGCTCATACAAATATTCAACCGATCAGGTAATCCATAGGGATTAAATAAGGGATGTGCCAAATGGCTAAGGGCAGAGTCCTGTCCTGTCAGGCTGTCCTATAGGGTCCCAAGGCTCCAGTTAGCTTGCGGTCCTGGTTAACGCAGATGTTAAGGTAGGTAGCTTTGGTTCCTTGCTTGGTGGTGAGTTCTAGCTAGCTTCAAAGTTAATCAGCTATGGCAGCCATCTTATACCGGCCATGTGTCCGCATACCGGCCCTGCAGAGGTCATTACCGGCTGGCACAGGCCCTGTGTACTGTCCTACCAGCACAGTATGGCTTTGCTACCGTCACAGCATCATACCGATGGCTGTATTGCATCGCCAGCGCATAGAGTGGAGAAGTGGTGTAGCAAACTCCCGGTTTACTATGAATATTCACCAAAACCTGCCGCAGTACAACAGGAATAGGTCTCGGGAGTAGTAAAATGAAAGCAAATTTCTGTAAAAAGAAGATCGGCCAGTATATCCATTTTTGTTCAATTTGGTGGATTACTTACAGACCTACAAAAGAATGAATTTCTTATTTTTTAGATGATTTTTGCAAGAACAATACTTATATGTATGAGGAAACGGATCTGCTAGGAAAGCCCATTGCTGTTTTTTGGTTTGAATATTTTTACAGTATACTAATATAGGTATGTGTGTATGTTTGGTGATGTAAATGATAGTTGAAATGTGCACAGAGCTGTAAGGTATTTGTTGATTTGTTATATGATCATGCCAGGGGTTTACCTTCCAATATAGATCAAGGTAGACACGGATCCCTTGATTGTTTACTCTTGTTTTAGTGGCGGGTTAGGAATTATTTTTACTTGATTAAAAATGGTAATAGTGAGCATAATAAAGTATGTAATAACAGTGGGAAAGCCTAGGTGAAATGAAAGTAAATAAAACTAGTGTATAATGAATGAGCTTTGACTAAATGAATTGTTTGTTTGGGAAGATTTCGAGCAAAATTTTACAAATTAAAGCTATGCAACTTGTAGCAGACGCTGAATGATACCTGGGTGATAGTGTGTTCTTTTAGATTTCCTCAGCAGCTATATTTGTTATGTATAAAACAAAAAATTGGTTGATAAACAAATTATTGTAACTAAATTGGAATGATGAGTTAGGCTACAATTGATAGATTACACCATATAGAGAAGCGACATCACTCACGGAGTTGTATTGGTTGCCTTTAATTCCTCAATCACAATTCTTGTCCTAGAGTCTACGCTCTTCCGAATTGGTAAAAGCAATGATTCCTGCTGAAAGCAGTAGCACATTGTCCTCGAGAAGTTCATCCTCTGCAAAGTATTTCAACTTTTCTGACCCGTCGAAATTGTTGGTCGTGTTTTGCGCTGCTTCCATCACCTGCATGACTGTGATTTCAATGATGTTGTGTTAGAGATTTTCAAATCCAATGATTTCTCAACTTGTTAAAAAACTAACTCCTGTTTGAGTTATTTTTATGTCGAAAGCGTGTTTTTCGGGTATGTAGAAAACCACATCATCAATCCAGTATATTGCAAGCATCTGTAGCTCACTAGTAGAGCGTTCATCACCACTTCTCCATGGGTAAATTTAAATTACTAAAAACTTGAACAGAATCAAAACTGATTACACTTCCTATTGAAAATTGAAAGAGGGTTGCAATACGGATCGTGTTGATAAGCTGGAAAGATGTTCTGCTTCTTATTAGCCTAGTTACTTGTTGAGAGTTTTTAGTGGTTATAATAACGGAAATCTTGTTGGATGAAAGATCGGTTGTCTTTCTTGGTCGAATCCCATGAAGGTCACCAGCCATGGCATATTGAGTTGTAATGGTCTTAGCTTGTCTGCTTCCTTTTCATTCACAATAGATCTGGCAAAACCTCTGTTCTGTTTTGACCTCATCGTGGATGATAGACAAGTTTTTATAGAGATATTCGACTGGTGCTTTAATGTAAGTTATTCACCAAAGCTATGGTGTTGGATATAGATAAAGTGGTTGAAACCTTTCAATCATTGTCACCATCATCAACCTTAAACATACTATATATATACCCTACGTTTTATAATATCTTACCACAAACCTATTATGCACATTTGAGACGTTTACAATCAAAACACTGGTTTTAATTACCACTTTGTTTTGATTAAACCGTTACTTCTTATCATTGATTTGCTACAATATCAATATATCGATATATTCATAATGTTACTGAGTGACTCCATTTATTTGTTACCTAGTGTAAATTTACATACTATGTGTAGGATCGCTCCCGGTTTTTTTCTCATCTGTTCCATTTTCTGCTTTGTTAAAATAATCTGTTGTCTAACTTTGTGCCACAACGAAGTTACAGCACAAAACAAGTTATGCACCTGCAATGCCTTAGCTATGGTTTTGATATGTATACACACTAGAGCTATATGTTATACAGTCTAACAATAAAAAAACAAAACAGCAGCATTAAAATAATCTGTTGTCTAACTTTATAGCACAATCAAGCTACAGTGCAAAACAAGTTCTGCACCCGCAATGTCTTAGCTAAGGATTGGACATGTAAACACTACAGCCATATTGTAATGGATTTCAGTCTGGTTACCACGGACATCCACTATGCTCAAGTATTCTGCCTTTCTCCAGAGGGGAAACTGTACTGCTCGACAGTGACAACTGTGTTCAAGGTAACCAAATTACCCGGTATAGCAAGAGCCCATGGTTCAAACAAACAATACAGAGTAGTGCTTGTGTAAGTGGCTATATTCTCATGAGGCAAAGTCTTAAAGGGTAATTATTCCTCTAGGGTGTTTGTGGCAAGACATGAGAATGAATGCAATGGATGCATAAAAAGTCTCTCCTTTCATAGGAGAGCTCACAGGAAGTAATTAGCGTATTACATATAACAGTGATAGTACAGGAAGTAATCTGACCAATACAAGTGCATATATAAATAGTCAACCAATCATGCAATCAATAGGGAATAAATAAATAAGGCACCAAGTGGCTAAGAGCGGAGTCCTGTCTCCTACTGGTCAAACAGACTGTCTTATAGGGTTTCAAGGCTCTAGTTAGCTTGTGGTCCTGGTAACCGCAGATGTTAAGGTAGGTAGCTTTGGTTCCTGGCTTGGTGAGAAGTCCTAGCTAGTTTTGAAGTTCCTCAGCTATGGCAGCCATCTTAGACCGGCCCTGTGTCAGCATACCGGCCCTGCAGAGGTCACTACTGACCCTGTAGAGGTTACTACCGGCCTGGTACTGGCCTGTGTACTGCGCTACCGGCACAGTATAGTTTTGCCGCCGGCACAGCACCGTACCGATGGCTGTAGGTGCATCGCCAGTGCATAGATTGAGAAATGGTGGAGCAAGCTCCCAGTTTATTGTTATCTTTCATTAGAATCTACCATAATATGTTTTACGGTTTAACAGTGTAGCAGTATCTAATTAATATCACAGAATGCAAAAACGTGAAGTTGATTGTTTACAACAGTGAGAGTGAAACTTTTAAAAGCTCTGCAGTGGCCTTGTCACCGTTAAAACTAAACAAAATCAGTACTTGCAAGAGTGGCAGAGTTTTCCTAACTCAGTGAGCGTCACTTTTGGTTTTTTTCTATTTGTTCAAAATGAGAACAGAACTTTCAAGATTTTTCAAAATGCCAAAAGTTGCAAAATTAACGTCACTGCGAGAGCAATACTTCAACAATTATACGATTTGTTAAAGTTGCGGAGTTGTTTTTTCACAGTTTCAATAACCGGTTGGTTAAACTTTTTTGCATTTTTTAGTCCATATTTGAAAATTAAAATTAAGCTTTTTAATAACATTACACTGGTGAATTTTATTATTAATAAATTGTTTTATTACAATGAATCGATACACACTAATGTACAATGCTAATGACAGAGTCCAATGATAAATCCCAATATTTTATCGATCATCAACTCTTGCAATCTCTAGTAACTTGCCATTCATCTAGTTCCACCTAAAACCATACATAGACATTGCTAAAGTGATTAAAATGTGCTATCACTAAAATATTGTAGGTATTATACATATGATAACTATATAGTTGAGAAGTAGCGAAGCTATAACCATAGTATATAATTTGACTAGTTCAAGCTCCACGTAACTTGTTTAGATCCTTGATATTGATATTGTGTTCTTCATCTTGTGTTCGCATTCATAGTCACCATTGCCATAACTGTCATTGCTATCATCACTGTCATCAACATCATCGACTTCAAAGCTATCCTCACTATCACCATCTTCACAATCATCTTCGTCCTCATCGTTGCTTCTATCACTATTGTCACCGGCACCATTGAATATAATAAACTTTCAAGCTTTTCCCTATTTACAACAGAGTCACTCAGTAACAGCGAACAGTCTTGATTCAATAAGATTGTACGAATATGTTTTTTTAGTCCATTGTTTCGCATTATCACGTTTTTTTAGTGGATAATGCTTTGTCCGTAAGTATTGATTGTTGAAATGTTCTCAGGAGGGATGATAATCTTTCCACTCACCAAACAGCCAGCATCTTTCTTGATTCTGTCAATGACTGTGTGAGCAATGCGTAGAAGTGCCGTCCACTGCCTTATCTTCAATTTTTTCCAAACCGAAAGTCTGCTAAGTGTCAGGACTACGCTGTCCGGCATGTTATTGAAAGTGATGATTTCAAAGTAAGCATCCATTTGGTCACAGTACTTTTTTGAGAGTCTTGGCTAAATTTTTCTGTTGTTTCACGGTTTGGTTCTGAACATTACTGATAGTGTGAAGTTTAAGTTGATCTTGTTTTTGCACTCCCATGTAGACTACTGTATGTAGGGTACCCATTCAGAGCTCTTTAAAATTAATCGTAATCTTTCTATCTATCCGTGACTTCACACAAACCCCATCTCCTTTTTCTAAAAGGTATTTGGATTACAAGATACTGCATTCTTCGATGAAGACAGCACCAAAAACCTCCAACATGGTCGGGAATTGGAAAATCCCTCAGTCTCACAAAACTCTCAATCTCCAACAAACCTCTTTCCATATCGCCCGTCATTACTCGAGCCAGACAATTCAGACAAAACTGCTCGCGTTTACTTACTCTAATCTCTTCATGTTTATTTTCAGACATAAAGAGGAGGATTGATTTGGGAATCAATGACTCGGATTTGCTATTGGTACTCAAAAGAGAGTCAGTAAAAGCACCTGCCAGAGCGTATTCTAACACAAATAAGAAATGTCACCTCTGTACGGCTGAAAAATTCTACACACACAGAAAAACGTGGAGGAGTTTTAATCCTATTTCAATCAATTCTTACTATCCACGAACGTAATCACCTGAGCGATTGAAATGTGATTAAACAGGGAGTGATTTATTACCACAGCCAATGCACTGGGTAATGGTCCGTATTCAATCACTTTAGGATTAAAATTTGGATTGAATTAGTCTCCCAAGGATTTAAAACAAGAGCATTTCTGATCACTATATATGCATATTGTTAATCGCATGATGATTGTATTTGGAGCATTGGTAGTCTAGTCATTGATTAAAGTTAGGATCAAAATTAATCTTCCTTGAGTGCTTTGTCTTTACGGTTTTTCTTTGAGAGCGATTAAATATTGGAAGCGATTTGAATTGGAGGTAA
>CALYOO010000178.1:47932-89074 GCA_945261195.1 Cryptosula pallasiana
TACAATATAACAGTAAAAATGCAGCAATCACAATATATAATACAATTTTATACGCAAAGTCAGCCAATAATAGCAGTTAGCACATGTCAATTTGTGCTGGGCATCTTATCCCGCTCTGTTTCTTTGCTTGTCATTCCTACACTCCTTATTAGAGCATCCTGGTACTTTTACACTCCTTATTAGGGCATCCATTTCTTAGATTGCTCTCCAAGCCACCGTACTCTGTTCAGCTACTTTCTGAGGTGGGTATCCAGCCCTATAGGCCCAAGGCTATCTATTCCAACTTCTTTGTATACTGGCCCGAGGAAACTGACCCGGGGTAACCCGGGGTAGGGTATATATTATACATAGGGTCTACACAGGGTCTATACAGGGTCGGGGTCCTCGGTATCCATTTTGTGATGGAAATTGTTCCGCGACGGAAGGGGAAGGGCTCAGGGGTTGTGTCTAGCTTGTTGACTGACAGGGAAAGTGGTAGAGGGGGTAAGGAGGAGTTGGGTTGGTGGGGGTTGACTGTCTCATGTAAATGTCTCACATATCCTGCTTAATCAGCGAAGTAGTCTCTAATTACTCGTATTCTGCTCATCACTAGTGTGGGTGGTTTTGGGGGAACGAGGGGAGGGAGAGGAAAAATGTTTTCTCAGGGGTATTAGCTTATGCCAGGTGGGGGCAGTAGGGATCGCTATTCTGGTCTGCTGGTGGTCAATTCTGGTGGGTAGGGGTACCGTAAGGGGCTTCTCAGACAGTGACTATAGCTTGTTTGTGTGGAAAGGGGTGGGGGATTAGAGGAGGACTTCTGTGTTGCCCCTAGTTGGTGATGTTTAGATGGGGGAAGGTCTGGAAACTCAATAAAACTGCTCAAGCAAAGAGCTGGCTCTTGGAGGGTTGGTTTTGCAGGTTCTTCATGACTGTCATCCTATCAACTCATCTGCAATCAGTCAGGTTTGTTTTTTTGAACTAAAACACGTAGTATTCTCCGTCATGGGTATGTCCAGCAACTGGTCCTCTTTGACACTAGAAGGAGTGTGGTACGCAGCTGGGTTAGCTTCTAGTAACATATCATCCTCACCTTCTTCTACTTGTAGACAGGGATTAGTGATTTTGGCGTTCATGTTAGTTAAGTAGGTATTCGGTAGCTGCAGGAGACAAGCAGTCTTTTTCAGTGTCAGTGGTAAACGGAGAAAGGACTAAATCTCTCTTGTCAATCGGCTGCAAACCGGTTTGTACTGCTTTGTGGGGGTGGTCTGGAATTAAGTAGTGAAAATTGAGGCATCTTTAGTGGCTCTTGAGGCAGCGGAAAATTAGGGGTAAGCGTGGAGATTCGGTGTCGGGGTATAGGACATTCAAGCAAATCGTTCAAAACTACACGTGGAGGCGAGGGGTGCTCAGGCTTAGTGGTAAATGCCTTTACTTCTGCAAGCAAACTCAATTTCTTGCAGTATTCTTCCTTCCATACTGATTCCTCTTTTGCAGCCACCTGGTGGCACCAGGGTTCACAACAACGTTGCAGGGGGGGGTCCCACATGTCACCTAGGGCGGTCAGTAGGTGCTGGGGCTATGGTAGGAAGGGTGTGATAAGAGGGTGGACAACTTCTGTAGGCGGTGTATGACCTCTAGCTTGGCCAGTTCTTGTCCGATTTGGATGGCTTTCGCTGCAGGTGTCAGGCGGTAACTCCTTTACAGGTTGCTATAGGCTAGGGCTTGCTACTCTCTCATCCACTGGCAGGGGAGGAGATGGAAAGGTCAGGGGAAGTCTTGGGTTAGGGATAACTCACACAGGGGGAGGGAGCACCTCGGGGGAATGGTGGGGGATTTCTTTGCCTTCGGGGAGCAGCACCACGCATATTACGGCGGCGAGCTGGCTCTAAGGCTGCGGGGGCTCATCCATACGGTTCCAGACAGGCTTTATACGGCTTGAGACGACAGTCATTTTGCACTGAACACTAACCATGCCTGCAAATCAAGTAAATATGGTTACTATAGGCCTATTCTATCAGGTAAGGTCCGACAAACTTGGGTTGCAGTTTTGGGTTTCACCCTTCTGTATTCTCTTGTTCTCCAACCACACTTCCTCTCCCGCTTTAAACAGGAAGGGTTTCTCTCTTTCATCACTTCTTATCTGCCTTTGTTCCGTTGTGAGAGTTTCATGCACTTCTTCAAGTCTTTGTTGTAGTGCTTTATGCACTGGTACACACTCAACTAGGGGGATTATAGGTCAGTTGGTCGGGCAGATGCAGTTCTCTATCCAGCGTAAGAAAGTTAGTGGTCTCTCCTGTAGTAGAATGAAGGGGTAGCACGAAATGCTCTCATTAGCTGGAGAAGGATCATGTCCCACTTTCCTGGCTGCCTCTTCAGTAGGAGGGCATGCAGTGCATCTCCAAGCGCCTGATTGTTGCGTTCTGCAACTCCATTGGCTTGGGGGTAGTAGGGGGTAGTCTGAGTATTTTTGACTCAACAGAGGGTGCACAACTCACGCATGAGACTAGATTCAAACTGATCACCCTGATCCTTGTGGTTTTGTTCAAGCAGTCCGAAATAAAAAAACACATGCTCATTTAGGGAAGTAGCAACTACTGGTGCTATCTCGTCAGGGAGGAGAAGGGCATCTTACCAGCGAGTGAAGTGGTCCGTTAAAACCAAGATCCACTTGTTACCACGGTCTGTCTCTGGAAGAGGGCTGACTAAATCTACGGATAACTTTTGCCAGAGCCGGCTGGCATACATTCGTTGCCTAATCAGGTTGGACCTTGTTCCACCATGTTTGGCTCGCTGACACATCTCACAATTGTTGATTGCTCGTCATACGTCAGCAGTCATGGCCCAGCCAATACCAAGTAAGGTTGAGCCTTTTTAGGCTGCGCTGGTTGCCTTTTTCGGCCATGATGTGGGTTATGCAGACCAGCTTGCCTCTGAGACTGGGGGGACATACAGCACACCAGTATGACCTGCATTGCCCGGATTGGTGTATCTCCAGGACACTGTCTGGCCGGAGTTGCATGGAGTGTCGATGCTTTTCTAGCTGCCATAACTATTTGCTGCCTAGCTCTAACTGAGAGGGAGCAATGGGGAGTGAGTCTTGGTGGCCTCATCCGTATATGACTGCCACGGGATGACGGCCGGTCTTTTGGGCCTCTACTAAGTCCGTGTCAAGGAGTCAGGGGCGAGAGCGAGCGACAGCATCTACTTGGGGACTGGGTGCAACGGGGTTGCTCTGTGTAGATTGGAAATGGGGTAGGGGGAGGGGGGGAAGAGTACAGACTATTTTCTCTTTCGTAGGTCCGCCATCTCTAGCTTCTACATGTATGTGTACACATTGCTTGCAGACTGGGAAACAATGCCTACTGAGTCCGCCTGCATTTCCATGCAGGTGTCCACTACTACAATGTTCAGTGTAGAGTGTCTTGAGCCATCGAGATACTTGGCTGTACGGTCCCGTCCTTTTGCATAACTGCATGAGAGAGGCATGGTCTGACCTAATCCTAAAGGTTTGTCCATAGAGGTAGGGTCGGAAGTGTTTGGTTGCTTTGACCACTGCTTGTAATTCCTTTCCAGTGACACAATAATTGCTTTCAGGGGGACTCAGGGTCTTACTATAGTAGGCGATTACTCGCTCTTTACCATTTTGTATTTAAAAAAGACAACTCTGATGCTGTCGTCACTGGCATCGGTATCTGGGACGTATGGACTATTTGCATTGGGGTAGCCAAGGATGGGGGCGGAGAGAATTGCTGCCTTAAGCTGTGCAAAAGATTCTCTCTGAGGTGGATTCCACTCCCAGGGGATGTCTTTGCAGGTGAGTTTAGTCAGTGGTTTGGCTACGGTGGAGAACCCGGGTAAGTACTGCCGGTAATATCCGACGGTACCGAGGAACGCCTGTAACTCTTTTAGACAGGTAGGGGTGTGCCAGTCTCAGACGGCTGCTATTTTCTCTGGGTCTGTAGATACGTTCACTAACCACGTGGCCCATGTATCGGACTTGTGATTGCAAGAGCTCATACTTGCTGGGTTTCATCTTGAGATTAGCTGCCTTTAGCCGTTGTAGTACTTCGGCTAGCCGGTGGAGATGGGCGTGGAAATCAGGGCCGATGACAATAATATCATCCAGGTACAAGAGGAGTGATTTCCAATGGAGACCATGGAGTACCTGTTCCATGAGCCTCTGGAAGGTGGCGGGGGAAGAAGTCAACCCAAATGGAAGGACGTTCCATTTGTACAGGCCAGACCTAGTAGAGAAAACGGACTTGTTGCTAGCGTCAGCGTCTAGGGGAACCTGCCAATATCCACTGATAAAGTTGAGTGTACTGAAGTACCGGCTGCCTGACACGGCAATCAAGCTCTCATCTATTTGGGGAAGGGGATAAGTTTCTTGCTGTGTCGCCGCATTGAAATGCCGGTAATCAATGCAAAAGCGCCAGGTGCCGTCCTTTTTTATTAACACCACGGGAGAACTCCAGGTGCCATAACTAGGCTCTATCAATCCCTTTTCCAACAGTTCGGTCACTTGCTCCTCTGCTTCATTTTTTTGTGGGCACCTAGTCTGTGAGGGTGTTGCCTGATAGGTTGAGTTCCAGGTTTGAAAGGGATACTGTGAGCCACAAGGCCTGTGCAATCCATAATGTGGTCTCCTTTGCTAAACATTGAGTCGTAAGAGTGTAGGAGTTGGGTTAGCTGGAACGCCGTTGTCTGCAGCTTGCAGATATAACTCCTGCTAGTGTTCTGGCACAGGCGACGGGAGGGGGGGGAAGGTGGCAGGGAGGTAGGCCCACTATCTCTGGCTAGTAGCTCAATGTCTCTGGTGAGTACGCCAGTGTACTTGCCGATGGTCTTTCCAGCCTTGAGGTCAAGTGGTTGGTTAGTGGGGTTGAGGCAGCTCACCAATAAATGGGGTTTGACATTGGGGGAGTTGAGACTCGCGGCCAAGGGCAGGAAGGCTGAGGTACCTTCTACGATATCGAAGGGAAGATGGGCAGGGTGTGTGACTTTGCACAGCAATATAATATCCGTGCGTGGGGGGATGTGGGTGTCTCTTATTACCTGTATGCCTGTGTTGAGCATCCTGCCCTGTTGGTCAGTGCATGCAAGTTCCTGTCCATCGATTACGACAACCGATCGATTGAACTTCATGTGGCACTGGTGAGCGGTCAAGAAGGGCATGCCCATGATGACATCTTTTTTTATCTGTCCTACCACAAAGGTGGCTTCAGTCTCAATGACCCGAAGACGAATGGGCAAGTGGACTATACCGAAAAAGGGAATGTGTGAACCATCTGCTAGGATACCGTGGGAGTCTCCTTCTTGGAGGGAGTTCCGAGTGGCAGCAGACAACCAATTGAATAGGTGCTGCGACAACAGATTAGTGTGTCAATAAGTACCGATACAGACTTTCACTCTACACGGTCAAGCAGGAAATAGCTCACCTGGTATGGGCGCTCTGGTGGAGGGTATAGGAGAGTGGTTGGCTTGACCGATGAGGGCTTGTGAGCAGGGGCATTGTTCTCAAGTGCAAGACTGCTTGCATTTATCTCTTGGGAGGGTTGAGTGACGACAGGGTATGTTTCATTCAACTTCCTCTGTGAATTAGTACACCTCCTGACCGTGATCTGCTTGAACAGCGGGGTGTTGTCTATTGGGACGGGAGAGAGGGGTATGTGCAGTGTGCAGTTGAATAGAAAAGCAAACTGGTGAAGTCTCATCGCTGATGTGGTGTGCAGCTGAGTAAGACTCGAGATCAGTTAAATCATGCAAGGCGGTGTACCTGTTGGTAGTTGGCAGTTGCCAGGGCTCTGGCATCTGTACAAAGAAATGTCTTTCTCTTCTGGGAGCTACAGTTGGCATCACAGGGTTGCGTTGTTCCAACTCTGTCACCTTTTTTCTATAGCTCCAGGGGGACCGGGGGCAGTTAGGGGCCAGTCTCCCTACTGTGGGTGACCCCAGTTTTTTTGGCAAAGCATTGGGATAGTTGAGGAAGATGGCCAGGGGTTAACCGGATAGCTTCTCTGAGGGTGGCCAATGGCACCTTACCCCCAACACTGGAGAAGAGGTGATGGGGTGTGGGGGGTGGCAGCAAGGGACGGTTTTGGTTGATGGTGCATTTAATGTTGGTCCTCTGATTGGAGTTGGACGGCCTGGGTCAGTATCTGCAGGTTTTTCAACAACAGGGAGAGAGCGTCTTCGGGCATAGTAGTTGCCAGCTGAATCTGGTTTGGAGAGGTGGGGAGTGAAGGTCCACCGTTTGGGGGAACGACTCCTCGTTGTTGTCCTCCACCAATCTCACTCTGGAGGGTTTCTCTTCGAAACTAGTTTTTATCTGTAATCACTCATTCCCTGCTCTGATGGCTCCTTCAAGATCGTGGGGCTGTACAGCCAGCAAGTTTCATTGCAGCTAAGCGATGACTATAGTACTGGCAAAGGTTTTCTAGAACCATCTGCTCTACTGTTCTTGGAGGGAGGTTGTCACATGCTACGCGGACCAACTTCTCTACCTCATTGGCATGCTGCTGGGGTGAGGTTTTGGGAGAGCATTGGAGCCCAATCAACTTGGCTTGTGCTTCTTTTAGGGGTAAGTCTAAAGCGTGTACATAAGGCAATGAAGATGTCTTCTTTGTGAGGGGGGCGGCCACACTAAAGGGCACCGTCTCTCAATGCTTCTTTGAAGTGCATTAAAGCAGCAGCTTTGGACCCAGCCGTTGGGGTCTATAACCTGTTGACTGTATCATGTAAATCTCTCACAATACCACAATAATATCGGTTAACATAAAAAATGCTAAAAAAATACAAGTATAGAAATCACACACTTGAGCAAATTCATTAACACAAATACCAGTTAGTTCAAATCTTCCAATCATAGACGAGTATCAGTCTCGAGGGGAGATAATTTCCTCTTTTATTCATGTGGTACCACTGCATTCAGTAATGGTTACAGCCAAGTCAGTTGATTTTCTTTCAACAGAGCTTTCAATGAACTGAATCCCAAGTTTACTATCTTGTTGCTAGGATGGGTTTTCTCAGTATCCCATAAGCTACCTGCTCATTCAATTTTCTGAGATCCATAGCAGCCAGGATAGCGCAATGGCACAGCGTATGACCTTTGAGCCAGAGAACAGGGGTTTCAGCGGCCCTCAGGCAAATATTTTTTTTTTGTGCGATGCAAGTCTTATAAATCCAGTACATTCCCAATGATAATTTTTATATACATTTGGAAGTGTTGTCGTAGTTTTTATAGATTCAATTTCGTAACCTGTCATTGTTAAAATGCATCCAATAAAACATTAATTAAAACAATAAATTAACGAAGATTTGTTAATCAGATATTAAATGTCTGTGCACTCTAGATGAAATGATGATAAATAAAAAAAGAATTTAGCAAGGTTTACTTGATAATTCATTTTTTACTGCCATTATCACTTCTAAATTATCACTCAATGTTATCACTCATGTTATCACTCCTTTTTATCACTCGATGCAATCATTCTAGGGCATCACTCTATGTTATTACTCCATGTCATAGCTCTGTGTTATCCCTCTACGTTGTTAATGATAAATATACAATAATTGATAAGCAATTATAAAACTATCAGTTTTACAGCGATGATCAAATTTTTTCTTGGTTACCATAATAATAGCTGCACTAAATGAACATAGTGATTTACCAAAGGCTGCATGACTTTGGAATTACTAACTCTAACTGTGAATTGTGATTGGCTTGGTACACACTTCAGTTTGCACATTTTAGAAATAATATCTGTGAGAAAATCAACAAGCTGCATAAATTTCAGATAGCTGGAGATCCAACTAAACTTTCTAGTACGAAAGTTGTAATACTGTAGTGAATTTTGGGGCCTGCCAAAATACTACCAAAAAACCTCACTCCCAACTCACAACTCAGTGCTTCAGAGTATTATTCATAATATATTATTCTACAAGAATCCAGTGCAGTATAACAACGGCAAAGTATCTGGCTGCTTGGAACAGTCACAAACAGAATGCTAATAAAACTACAATGTACATCAATAAAGCTCTGCCTTTTATAGGCAGAGGTACAAGAAATAGCTGATCAAGTGTGGTTGTGGCAAATCACAAGTAACAGGGAGCAAATGAACAAATAAGATAACAAAATATAAGTAGTACAACATTAGGTTGGTTGAGATAAGGTTAAATACACAAGGTACCCTGAAATAGAGGGCGGAGCTTCACAAGCCATAAATGCTGAGTCAGCTCAGGAAGTGATGGTGCAATCGTAGTGCAGGTTCTGGACAGCTACTGCTTGTGGTCCTTAGCTTTTGACGTTCTGGCAGTGGTTAGGCAGCAAACTCAGGCTCACATATCTTTTGATAATGGTTCAGGTCCTCAGGCTGTAGCGGTTCTTGCCCCCAGGCTCAGTATAGGGCCGGTAGTGATACCACAGAGCCAGCAGTGATTGCTGTGGGCAGGTAGTGATTCTGGAGGGCTGGTAGTGTCGGTATGCTTCATCTACACAAGTACCCTGGCAGTGCCCCGATTAATTCAGGCATGCTTGACACTCCGCAACAGGGGGGGGGGACTTTGCGATCACTTAGTGGTCATAAAAATCTTCTACAATACATACTTCAAGTAGGGTTGCGTAAGTTTGATTGGAATGGAGGTTTTTGAAAGCTGATTCATTGTCATGCAGTTTTTGTGTCAAATCAAACATTCAAAGCCTGGTTGACAGATTCCTCGATGTACAAACTTTCAGTACAACTTCGTATAGGTTTGAGCTCAAAAGTACCAATTGGTTGCCAAATAAGCAACTTTGAAAATAAAAAATGTTTTTCCAAAATTATTCTTAATGGACGACATTCTCTTCAACAACAGTTTCACTCTAACCAGCAATGTTTCCAACAAGTTCTGCTAACCAGTTGTTTCCAAGACACTGAAATAACAGAGTTTTTTAGTTTTTCCTCATCTAGTTCAACAGCTTTTCAACTCCAAAATCTCTGTTTACTTACTCTTTTCTCTAAAATATGCAGAGTACATATGATAAATTTGTTTTCATGGATTAATTTATTTATTCAATTAAAGACTAATAAGCCCCATGAATGAAATAGGTCTGTAGATAAAAGATTTCATTTTAGTTACAAATTCGCTAGGGATGGTCGCTGACTTATGAGCAAGAACGCTTTGGTATGCTTCAAGGTTTAAGAGGTCGTATTTGAACTGAACAGGCTCTTGTACAATGTTATTGATGAAAAATACTGTTTAAAAAAGTATCTGCGAGAAAAATGACTGACCAGTTCGAGGAAACATCTTCATGTTCAGTCTCTAAAACTTACATTTGACTAAAGTTTCAGTCATTACTTCCAAAGTTTTCTGTAAAAAAGGTACTCAAGTAATAAATAACCAATAAAAAATATGAACAAGTGTAAACAACAACAAAAACAATTATAATCCATAAAATTAGATAATATATCTCCAAATAGAGGTTAGCAATCAATTTTTCGAGCTCCTCCCGCTGTCCAGGATTCATTAGTATTAGTAAAATATGTTCCTTTGGTTGCTAATGGTAGCTTCTGTAGTTCTAACAGATGCATAAAATACAGCTTTAATCCTGGCGAAGATTAATCTTGTAAAGCTGAAAGTTTACCAGTTAATCGATAACCTAAAGCAATCAGATCCTGAGATAGTTTATACATCGGCAAAAAGCAGAGGCCAAAGCAAAAACTTCTTCTTGCACCTTTATATCCAATTATGAAAAAGGGTGCAGCAAAAGTAATTAGTTTTCAAGTATGCTATGGACTGTGCAAAATATCGCGACAAAAAATATTTCTTTTTCCATAAATTTTAAAATATTGAGGCAAGAATCATTAATTTTATAGAACTTAAAGAAACCCATGGAAAGAGCAGAAGAATTTTCATTTTTATATAACCCGCATCTTCCCAGGTTAGACTACCTATAGGAAAAAAGTGATCCATTTTCATGATGAGCCTGATAGTATGAAACCCTAGCTCAACGGATACAGTTTTATTTATATCTAAGCCAATACGTATATCTAATGGAACTAGTGGTACCACTCAGTGTGTACAAACAAGTAGGAGATGATCATAAAATGTTGGGTACTAGTTCTAGTGCTTTCACTGCGCTGAGTCGGATTTGGTGGCATTACATTATTCAACACCAATGTAATGTAATGCCACCAAATCCGAGCGCACCGCAGTGAAAGCCCTACAACTAGTTGGGTACGTACCTTCAGCTTTTATCTTGGCCTAATCAGGTCTGCATTGCTTAATTTAATTCAATTTTTATGGTCCTTTTCGAGGGCTCAGGTGGAAATACAAAGTGGATAAAAATATCCATGAGTTCAGAGGAACGATTATTTATGCAATGTATGAATGTTAAAAATGACAGTTATAGTTTTAAAACTATTCCAGGTTTTTTTTATAGCAACGAAACCGCAATTACAACTGTCGTTCCAACTAGCATACTCTTTAGAATCCAAGCATATTGAGTTTGAACTCAAATTATGAAACAAATTCAAACTCCATGCAAGTGCGAACAATGATCCGGATCAAAAGTGAACCATACAGAATTGCAACAATTTGCGTTATTGAGTTAAAAGAACTTTTACATAGACAGTCAAAAAAGTCAATTGAATTACCGCTGCACAGAAATTAATCTAGCAAACCAATTACTGAGAACGGTGCTCAATGAAGCAATAACCAACCGAAAAATGGCTTGAAATGCAACAAGACTTTTTTCAGCTAGTTTTTGTACCTCCGGACTTTTGACAAAAAATCTAGGAAGATAGGTTTCATTGTAGTGAGTTTTCATGGCACTAACATCTCTGCACGTAGTGTGCAGACATTCTGGCATCATTATTATAGCCATTAGATGGTCAGAATAACTGGAATGATCAATACTAAAGTACCGACCTTGCACACGAGTCAATACTGACCCTGTATGAGTCGATACCGAGCCTATAAGCACAATTCAGGGTCAGCAGGAAATGAGTCAGCATAGACTGAGAGAAGCAAAGAAAAGCAAAAGACCCTATCCAGGAGATAACCAATTCTAACCCTAGCGAAAGTTGTGAAAGAGAGGCTAAAGAGACCAAGTACTGTACGACAGGATGTGGAGTTGTTTATGATTGACCGACTGACTTAGGACCCCGCCTACTACTTCTGGGAACCATGATCCTTCAGCCCTATATAGTTTTATTGATTCGTTTGTATTTATATTTACCTGTTTGATTGCTCCATTCTATATGACTCTTACGCTTTTGGTTGATTACTGATATTACGTTCTGTGATCTGCCTATAAACGGCGGAGCCTTTGCCATAATAATTAGTGATGCACTGGGGCTTTTACAAACTCGTAATCTTATGGAAGAATAAAAGCATACATGTATCTACTGTAAATACAGAGTTGTGCGTCTGAGCTGAGGGCTCAACAGTAGTCGTGGAGTAGAGAACACTCCTTCACTTCTGATCGAGTGTAGTACCAACCTGCTGTTGCCTCGACGAAAAGGCAACTGGTCGCAGCATACCGTCGGATTGCTACCAACTTCAGCTAGTGGTTTTATGACCCACAAATCTACTACACTATTTCAAACCTATTGTCGTTACATTTTCACAAAACAAAAAACAGTGCCAAGTATCAACCGCAAAGACTGTTTTTGAAGTGTTCATTATCAAAACGTTCACATCACATGAAGTGCTCAAGATTTCAATTTTTTTTAAAGCGATGTCTGCAGCTGCATCATTTTTACATTTACTTCATTTTAGACTCGCACTTACTTCTCTCTGCTCTCTATAGACTCGCACTTACTTCTCCTCTCTTCTCAGAATTCACTACTGACATCCCATCAGTGAGATTATTTTTTGTTTTAGAGTACAATTACGCATCAAAGAAGTTTGCGTACCAAAGTTCCACTAGAAGTGCTGCAAACTACGCAATTGATGGTAACCTGAGTACATTTTCAGAAACAAGTTTTGCGGCAAATGAGTGGTGGATGGTGGACCTAGAGCAGATTGTACTACTGAAGAATATCAAGGTCTATGTAAGGAATGGGTGGTGCAATAACACCAATGGAGAATGTTGTGAGTTTAAAAAAATTCTTCTAGTTTACAAAATCGCTTTTATTACAGGCTGGCTTTTCCACTTCCACATTTATTTGTAGCCAATCATCTCAGTAAAGCGGAATATCTTATCAGTAAAAATGCTCCTGCTGATGCACCGAGACACAACTTTAATGCTTGGACTACTTGCAACCAATACCGTAGACCGCAAGGAGATAGTTTTGTAGTACAATGTACTGGTAACCAGACTCCGCTCAGTAGACTAATAGCTATAAGAAATAGAGGTGCTGAAGGCGTGGAGTTGAGGGAGGTGGAGGTATATGGCTTTGGTGAGTTTTTTGTTTTAAAAAAAAAGTTGTTTTGAATCCAAAAAAAGATGAACACTTCCTACGAAAACAGCTGTAGAACAAACAACATTCAACAAATGAATTATTTGAAAGCATTAAAATTTTAGAGCTACCACAACTGAGTGAAGATATACATGGTAAAGTAGAGAACTCAACATACACAAGTGTTACTGTATCCTTTATGCAATGGAATCAATCAATGATCGGAGTTAATGCACCAGCAGGGTGAGTGCGTTTGAGCAGTTTTGCACTCCTTGTGTTAAGTGTTAAATCCAGTGCAAACTTTATATTAATTTCTTTTTTCGAATGCCAAGATTCATGGTGAAACTGAGCATTTTGAAAGAGAAACATTCTTCTCTTGAAATTTTTGTTAGAGCCTAATTTACCAGTGACTGCTCCAGATTTATTTTAAATCTGAAATAACTCGCTTGACTAATTTTTTTTAAGTGAAGCTGTTGAAATTTTTAAGTGAGAAACCTAACCACAATAAAGTGTTTCATTTTCGCTAATTGTAATCCTAATCAATGGTCTGGAGTTGGTTTTTCATCGAAATGTATTGGCCGTAAATTCTGTAAATTTCTGTATTCAAAAACTTTATCATCACTCAATAGTCTGATTTTCTTGTGATTAACAAGTTTTAAAAGTTAATTTTTCAAGTGTTGTCAGACTCATATGTACTTTGAAGATTTTGGCTTTCAACATTTTTTTGCCTCCAAAATTTCGATAGTTGCAAAATATAACCAAGAAGATTCTGTACACTTTGTAGCTACGAAGTGGGGTTAATTGATGCAAGTACCTACAACATCATCAACCATCCGCATGTACCTTCATCTCAAAGAGTACAAGTAACATTTGATGGACTGAACCCTGAACAAGAATACACTATATCTGTTAGATGTAAATTTGATGGTGAAGTATTCTGTCCTGGAGTAGCTTCTGTTTTTACTGTATCAACAAGTGCATGTACAGGTAAGTGTTACTTATGTACATGTAAGTGTTTCCCATGCACATGTAAGTATTACTTATATACATGTAAGTGTTACTTATGTACATGTAAGTATTACTTATGTACATGTAAGTATTACTTATGTACATGTAAGTGTAAATGTTACTATGTCCAGGTAAGTATTGTGGGAGATTGCATGATGTATGAGTGATCTCAGTCCCCCTCCCCACCGCTCCCCACCCTTCACCGCCCTAAACCCCCCCCCCCCCCCACTCCAAAACCCCATTGCGCCATCTGGTAACAGAGTTTCAGTACCGCCAGAACTCTCCCCTCCCCCTTCGTAGTTACATAAATCCCCTTAAAAAGGGATACCGGGTACCCCTGGCCTGTATTTACCCTCTATCCCTCTATATAAACATATAGTAGCTACCCCGGGTCAGGACCCCGAACCCGTATCGAAACAAACTGATTCAAGAAGCCTGTTCTCCTAGGAGCCCAAAAGCCTTAACAGAATGGAGACTGGAGCCTCCCCCCCCCCTACCAGGAGAAGAGACTAGGAGGTGGCACTTCCAAATAAGGAGTGGAAAGATTCCACCACCCAGAAAAGAGCGGGAAGCACAGATCAATGCTATTTCACAATGTGTCTGTCTTCTCATTGGGTTGCTTTGTTATTAAACTTTCTACCGTATCATATAATTTGTGAATCCCTTGTTTTATGTTATTGGCTACGCCTAATAAGGCAATGAGTTTATCCCTTATCTCCTATAAACGGAGCAGTTGTGCATTGAGAAGACCAGAAGTTGTGTGGATAGTACTGAATACCCTTTTAATTGTGATATGGAATAAAGTATTTACTTTATAAAATCTCTAGTAGGGTGTTTGGGTCGTGGACCCCATGCAAAGATGTTAAAGTCCGTTCTTGATAGACCCAGAAGTGTGAGGTGAGAAGGAGAGGATTCCGTTGGGTAGGTGATAGAGGATAGAAATTTATTACATTGGTGGCAGCAGTGGGATCTTGACGAACAAAAGACACAAGGAGAGAAGACGATAGAAGCTACCCCAAAGCTATTCAGTGCATGTCTACCCTGTATACCCTGTATATTGCCATCCCCCTTACCCCGAAGCTATACAGTGCCTGTCTACCCTGTATACTTAGTATAATGCCATCCCCTTTACCCCCAAGCCATACGGTGTCTGTCTACCCTGTATACCCTGTATACTTCCAGCCCCCTTACCCCAAAGCTATACAGTGCCGGTATACCCTGTATACCCTGCATAAGGCCTTCTCCCCTTACCCCGAAGCTACACTGTGCCAGTGTCACCCTGTACACTATCGCTTTCCTCTCCCAGGAGCTATCCTGACCCGGGATACCCAATATATTATTTTTCTCGATAAAACGACCACTCCATACCCCATAGCTAGCCATTGAACGAATATCGCAACCCAAAGAGCAAGGAGTGCTGGCAGAAACCTCGCTGTAGTCCAACCCACAATAGCTTTAGAGCAACTTACAGATGCCCTGCAGAGATTGGTAAAACCCCACCAAAGGCCAACACAGACCCCTTTGAAACTCCCCAAGTATGATGACACGGCCAATGTTGAGTATTTTATTACTCAGTTAACTGAAGTAGCCGATGCCAATGCCTGGGGCCAAGCCACTGCTTTACTGCACCTGAGAGAGGCGCTAAGAGACAACGCCCTTGAGTGTGGCCGCCCTCCCATGTAGAAGTATCTTTGCTGCCTTACAAGCACGATTTGGGCTCAACCCCCATGAAGCACAAGCCCAGTTGATTATGCTGTGTGCTCTCCCAAAACCTCGTTGCAACAACACGCCAATGAAGTTGAAAAATTGGTTTGTGTTGCATATCACCACCTGTCCCCCAGAAAAGTTGACCGAATGATGCTGGAAAAATTTGCCAGCACAATTGGCCATGCATACCTACAATGACACTTGCTGTCAGTGCAACCCCACACTGTCGAAGAAGCAGTCAGAGCCGGCAGTGAATTCCTCCAAATCAAGACAGGCCTTGAAAACAAACCCTCCAGAGTTAGAGTAGTGGAGGAAGAAGAGGAAATGCCAGAGCCACTCAGTGGCCAAACTCCAGCCAGCTATCCCCTCAGTCAAGTTCACTAGACAGCTACTCCGTCACAAGACACCCTTGCTGTTTTAATTAGCAGCCTGCAGTTGCCGACTGAGGCCATCAAGCTCCAGTCTGAAGAACTACAGAGACTGAAGCAGCAACCAACTCCCCTGCTGCCCATCCCCCACCCATCCTACTCCGCCATCAGATCTCCCCCCCTCAGTGTTGGGATGTGGCACCATCGGCCATCTACAGTGAAGCTGTCCGGTCAACCCCAGGCCATTCCCTGCCTCCTCTCCGAACCAACCGCCAAAAAAATGGGTGTCACCCGCAGTAGTAAGACCGGCCCCTAAATTCCCCCGGGCACCCCTGAAATATAGGAAAGAACTAGAAAGATTAGAGCAGTATAACACTGTGACTCAAATCCCCCTCCCCGTGAGAGAGACGGTATCCTGTGCCGACCCCAGAACCCTGGCAATAACCTACTGCCAATCGGTATACACCCCTACAGGATATGGATGGTACAGACTTCTACCAGTCCCCCCCCCCCTACCTGCTTGTGGTGACAACCGACCATGTTACTCCCCTGCCCCATATGCTGATCTTCCTCGTCCGCCTCGTCAGCAACACACCGCTGACGGGGCCACGAGCTCCATTACCCAGCCAAAGAAGTTCAGCTGCACACACCATGCCAGCCCACCAAAAAAAGGATTCTCCTGAAAGAGCCCCCACTTCACCAACCGGAGCGCGCCCCTCCCACCACCAAGAGAGAGGTTCCGCTGTCCCTAGGGCATCGGTTGTCAGACCAACAGACTGCTTTTACTCCCCGCCGGAACGCCCCCACAAGGCAAGTTATTTCTTGCCTGGCCAAGTGGAAGGAAAGCCAGTGTCAATACTCATTGACACCGGGTGAACCATTAACTTGCTATCACAGCATCTGTTCAACCGGCTGTCTCATGCCACCCGGGATTCATTACAAGAGAGTGAAACCCACGGTATCTTGGCAGATGGATCCCATATTCCCTTCTTCGGTACCCCTACATCTGCTCATTAGACTACAAGATATCAAAACTGATGCTACGTTTGTAGTGGGGCAGATTAACGAAGATGCCATCTTCGTCATGCCTTTCCTCACCTCCCACCAGTGTCACATGAAGTATGATTGTTCAGTCATTGAAGTAAATGGCCAAGAACTCCCATGCACTGACCAACAGGGTAGAATGCTCTCCACGGCTGTTCAAATAGTAAGGGACACTCACATTCCTCGATACACAGAGGCGACCGTGTTATGTAAAGTTACCCACCCCTCCCACCTCCTCCTTGGCGTAGTAGAAAGTATTCCGGGTTCCCCGCCGCTAGCCGCTAGTTTCAACTCCCCCGGTACCAAACACTACTTACTGGTGAGGTGCCTTAACCCGACTAACCAGCCACTAAACTTAAGAGCGGGAAAAATTATGGGCCGGTATACAGACATACAGACCAGCAACATAGAGCTTCCATTGGAAGAGAACCTACATACCTCCCTCCCTTCCCCTGTCCCCGAGCACTTGCATGCGCTATACGTACAGGCCCAGGACAACTGACACACCCCATGCACTCCTATGAGGAGGTGTTCAGAAAAGGAGACCACGATATAGGTTGCACCGACCTCGTGGCGCATAGTATTCTTTTGAAACCCAGTTTCCAGCCCATCAGACAGCGCCCCCACAGACTAGGGCCCCACAAAGAACAAGAAACCGAAGAACAGGTGTCCAAATGCTAGAGAGAGGGTTGATAGAGCCCAACACTGGCGCTTGGAGTTCCCCAGTGGTACTAGTTAACAAATACGGCTTACAGAGATTCTGCATTAATTACCGGCGGTTGAATTCAGTGACGCAACAGGACGCATACCCCCTGCCCCGAATAGATGAGAGCCTGGACGCTTTGTTGGGTAACCGCTACTTTAGTAACCTGGAACTAGTTAGCAGGTACTGGCAGGCTCCATTGGACACTGATGCCAGTGACAAGTCTGCTTTCTCTACCCGCTCTGGCCTGTATAAATGGAAAGTCCTCCCGTTCGGAATAACTTCCGCCCCGGCCACTTTCCAGAAGCACATGGAATGGGTACTCGATGGCCTTCATTGGAAATCACTCCTCCTGTACCTGGATAACATCATAGTCATTGGTCCGGACTTCTCCACCCATCTCCACCGGCTGGCAGAAGTGCTTCAGCGATTCCAAGCAGCTGGCTTAAAGCTGAAGCCCAGCAAGTGTGAGCTTCTCCAGTCCCAAGTTTGCTACCTTGGCCACATTGTCAGCAAGCGTGGTGTCTCCACCGATCAGGGGAAGATAGCGGCAGTCCGGAATTGCACCCTCCCCCCCCCCCCATCTGCCTCAAGGAATTACAAGCATTCCTCTGAACTGTCGGTTACTACCGACAGTACATTCCCTGGTTCTTTACCGTAACCAAGCCCCTGACCAAACTCACTTGCAAAGATATCCCATGGGAATGGGAGCAACCTCAGTGAGAAGCTTTTGCGCAGCTTTAATCGGGGCTGGTCTCCACCCCCATCCTTGGCTACCCAGATGCCAACAGCCCCTACATCTTAGATACCGATGCTAGTGATGACGGTGTCAGAGCAGCCATATCCCAAACATTATCCCAAACCTTATCCCAAACAAAGAGCTAGTAATAGCATATTATAGTAAGACCCGGAGCCCCAGAGCGCAATTACTGCGTCACTCGGAAGAAGTTGTTGGTCGTGGTCAAAGCAGTCAAACACTTCAAGCCCTACCTCTAAGGACAGCCATTTCGAGTCCGGACTGATCACGCCTCACTCATGTGGCTATGTTAGAGGAAAGAACCTTCAAACCAAGTGACCAGATGGCTGGAAGCCCTATCCGAATTCCAGTTCACCATCGAGCATCGCAGTAGACACCTACATGGGAACGCTGATGGACTCAGCAGGCGTTGCCCCTCAGACTGTAAACAATGTACCCACATTGAAGTCAGAGATGGTGGCCCCACAAAAGAAGTGGTCCAGACCCTCCCCTGCCCTGAACTCATCACCATCATAGTCTTCTTTGCCGGAGGTGTAGTGGTAGTTTTGCTAGCATAAAATGACTGCTCTTTGAGGGCCGCATCTGACTGTCTCCACTCTAATGCCATTTTTCTTGTAGTAGTGACCATTATTGCCTTTTTAATCAACTTCTGCTGGCAGTTGGTCTTTATTTCTAGGGTTTTGTGCCATAGTGGCCATAGTAGGTATAGGGACAGAATCAGGAGTGAACACTTTGGGCTGCTGGGTATTGTGAACTTTATAAGTAATGCACACGGCCTTCAAACTGTTGGCTCATCCTTCTAGGGGCAATCTGTAACCTTCAGCAACTTTGTAAACTCTGCTTCTGGTTTTAGACAAGATGGAGGGTAAATGAACGAGTCAGTTCTGGAGATTCATTTGACGTTAAGAATGTTTGCATTCTTCTCAGCAATTCTCCTGCAATTTAACCAATTTTTTTAGTAATGTCAACTTCCTAGCAGTCTGCCAATTTGACTTTTGTCATTAGGGTATTTCTTACTTGATGACAAACGACCACACCTAATCGCATTGGTGGCCCTGTTTTCTTTTTGGTCACTTTTTTTCTCACGAAGGTAATGCCTTTGACCTGCCAGTGGTGTAGCTACTACGGGTTCAGCGTCAGCTGCATTGCTTTCATCTACAACTGGAGGAGTAATTGGCCTAGTTATATACTGCTTGTTGAAAATGTTAGTGGTGAGGTCTTCTTCTTATAAAGGATGACTTTCTACCGTTGGTTCTGCTGGCTGGGTGTTGGTGCCACTAGCTCGGCAGGAGGGATAGGCTTTGCTGCTTTGACTTAGGGGCTGCTCTGGGGTGCCTGGCAACTGCTTTCCTCATGCTGGGAGGCCTGTTGGGCTATGCGGCAGCATGCACCTGTCCTCTGCGGTCAGGACAGCTATTTTGTGGCTTCAAATGTGATCCATTCTGTATTGATGACTGCCCATGGCATGTGATCAAATGCAAGCGATTGCAGTATGCTTCATTCACCACAAACTGGCCCACAACCTTTGGCTTCAACTCAAAGACTTTACCTCTGAATCTGCTCCTTTTGTTTTCAAGCCAGACCTTGTCTCCTACTGCAGACAGAGTTGGCTCCTTCCCCTGTTTGCTCTTAACTGGCCTCTGAGTCTCCCGAAGCATGTTGTGTACTGAATCCGGATGTTCTGTCAAAGTTTGCACATATTGGTGCACCGGCATGCGGCCAGTATAGCAGTGGATGGCAATCAATTTGGGCCCAAAGTCTGAATTTTCTTCCTATCCTCAGGTGGTTGGGTGTTTCCTTTGTCATTGAATAAGGGGGGATGCTTTCATGACTTGGGGTAGCAGCGGATCCAATAATTCAGGCTTTTTTGCCAGCAAAATAGAACGTAATGTGTCGTCGAGCACCCAGCTTTTTCTATCAACTAATCCAATTGCTTTGAGGTGGTCGCGTTTTGTTCTATTCTTCTCAACATTCCACAGGGTACACAGCTTCTTCATCAGACCAATGAGAGTTTACTAGCATCGACAACCCAACTGTTTTCACAGCAAACTTCCTAGTTAATTTATTATTGTAGTAGAGCTCATTGCTTAGACAACTAGAGTTTATTTAAGTATAGTGTATTTCTCTTGAAATAATAAAGGAAAAATTCAAAGTTATACAATTGTTTCAAATCATTACCTATGCTGTCAAATGCTAGCAGACAGAACAATTGCCTGTTGTTTCCCCCAAAATATGATAATGTAGCTCGAAATCAGCTAAAAAATACGGAAACGTTGAATGTATAGTTAAAACTTAGTACAACTGTTTCTTTGCTGCCACAATTTGTCTAGCCAGATAAACACCAGGGTTTGGTCATCTGTCAACTGGCTGGTGCATTACTCGTAGCTTTGGCCTCTTGCTTTAACTGTTCCCTGTGTGGAGCTGTATGTAAACTGCTTGTCTCACACACTGACTGTCACTTCCAGTGGTTTCCTCCTAATTGCTATTATGCAACCCTTACCAAATACAAAAAGTTAACAAATTAGTCAACTTCTCAAAACGACTCCTCAACCTCATATGCAATCGTTTCTAACACTCTCAATTGACCTAATTACTTCCTGTTTACCCCTCTGTGCCAATCTTAATTGTGAGAAGTAGAGACAGTCTTGCAAATTGACAGCCGTTAATTTTGCTAATGCTCAACTCTTAGTTTTGTGACGAGTGCTGCACATGAAGTCATAACTACTTAGGCTTGTAGAAAACTCTATGTAAATGTTATTTTTAGCTCCTGCTACACCAGAGATCAAGTCTACTGTTACCAAAGTCATACATGATCATAGACAGATGTACCAGTATATATACACCTGGAAGGTAAAAGTCACTATATATATATACCTGGAGGATAGTTAGTAAAAATTAAATAAACTGCTTGATTTCTGATTGGATTCTAGACAAGTTTTCAATAAGAATCTGCTCACGCAATCCTATTAGTTCAGTTGAAACATTGTCGAGCACAGTTGTAATAGTTTTTTGCCATTGTATTTTACAAATCATTCAGTGTTTATATTAGCTTACTAATGTATGGTAGTGCGAAACACACGCTTCCCATCTTAATGATCAGCTGTTAAACAGCTATTGCTTCAAACACGCTGAGGATCAGGACAGACCTGAAGGTGGTTGAAACAGGCAGACTCAAAGCACTGTTAAAGTTTTTTGATGGCACTATCAACACTAGCAAAAAAGTTTCTTAAATTCGGCTAAAAAAGCACGGCTCTTAAATGTAACCAAGTTTTTAAAAACTTGATCTGTGGAATATAAATTGTGAAAAAACAGATTGAAATTAATTAATGAATTAAAAGCAAGTGCAAGTGTGGCATACATCCCAGGATAGTACGAATTAAAACATGTAGTTAAGAAAAAACATATTGCTTAGTGAAAGTTGTTCAAAAAACTTCCTCTTTTGATACTACGTCACTGACAACTAGTAGTTTTTTCAAATTGTATAGAAGTGATGATTATCGCTACATATGTAGCTGAGTAGCAGTCTATTTATGCTCAAGACCACTTTTAGAGCTACTGACCACTTCATAAGTTTTGTCTTCTGTTAGCTATAGCTCATCAGAAACTGTTCTATTGATTCTGAATAGAAAGCTTTCACTTCGTGTATCTAATTGGTCAACAGTGGTCACTTTATACCCTGTGTGTCTCATTGGTCAACATTGGTCACTTTATACCCTGTGTATCTCATTGGTCAACAGTTGTCACTATATACCCTGTGTCTCATTGGTCAACAGTGGTCACTTTATACCCTGTGTGTCTCATTGGTCAACAGTTGTCACTTTATACCCTGTGTGTCTCATTGGTCAACAGTTGTCACTTTATACCCTGTGTCTCATTGGTCAACAGTTGTCACTTTATACCCTGTGTCTCATTGGTCAACAGTTGTCACTTTATACCCTGTGTCTCATTGGTCAACAGTTGTCACTTTATACTCTACAAAATGTTTACCTTGTTTGTCAGCAATGGCGAATAATAAAAAAAAAACATTTAGCGGCATATCTTCTTAACATGGCCTGACTTAAAATCCAAACGAAAATCCAACACTTGATAGGTTAATGCTATGTTTCATATGATTGATGGAGCGTTTCCAATAGTTGTGCATTGGATGATAATATAGAAAATCAAGCAAGAAAGAACAAGCGGAGACAGTAGATAGACTATTAGTGAATAACTAAATAAACTACAAATTGTCTAATATAGAAGGTTGTTGTTTGTCTGTTGTAGGATGTAGCAGCTAACTGCAATGGCACAGTCAAGTACAAATACAGTCTAAACAATGGTGTAGAACAGAATGTTACTGCACCATTTGTTATCTTCTATGTAGATGGATATAGCACTTATAATATGGTTCTTTTGTCAACTAACTCTGATAAAAAGACTAGCCAAGCAGTTTCAAGTGGAACGTCTCCAATAATGGGTAAGTTATGCAACTGCTTATATTTCCCAAGCTATTTTGTAGCTAAAATAAATGACAACAAAAAACTAGAAATTTTTTTTTTAAGTAGGAGCATCATATTGTAATAGCTTTCCCGTACTTAGGGTGTAGCCACTACAGGTAATGCAAGATTCATCTAATTTGGCACTTGTTTCTGTTGGGTTGGTAGCGCTGCAACAAAGTACAAGGCTGTATTGGTTGTCTAGTTTACATGAACTAAAGATCACTTGAGTAGCAATCACGACTTCTCTTAGGCAACCTGCCTCACAGAACTGGTGTAGTTGAACGTGAATAATGATTTATTATTCACAAAACTGAACACTTAGTATATTAAGAGGGGTAAGAGTGTTATTCGGTCCTAAAGTCCTTGATGTGTACTCCAAGCTTCTTAGGTGTGAGCGTCTTCTGGTAGGTATCAGTGATCCTACAAATGGCTTCTGGAGAAAGGGGCTGAGCGTATCAGGCTTCTTGGCGACAAGCTACGAGTCTCTCTCTAGCTAGCTAAGTCCAAGCTACTGCTGCTATCATCTCTATCGATCTCTCCTATACGTCTCTCTACGCCTGCCCACTGGGCTGCATGCGAGTGTTTATTTAGCAAGGCAACAAAACAGATAAATATAAAAGTATGTGATTGGCTAGTAGTGGCACAACATAACATGCATAGATGAGTATATATATAAAAGGGTGTCACGTGACTAATGGCGGAAGCAACTGTATGCCTGTAACCAGCTATGCCTTGTCTAGTGCAAGCATGTAGTTAGATGTACTGTGCCTAGTCAAGCGTGGTTCCTTGCAGGTGTTGGTATGTGCAGAATGCCAGTTGTAGTAGTAGTGCTTGTAGATAGCGGCATTGGGCTCATATGGGAAGGCACACTGTCCATTTCCATTACAATATATGCCTATTGCGGTTACGATTGGGTGGATGAATTGAGCTGCACAAACAAAAAAATTCTCACTTGTACCTATAAGTTTAGGATGAGTTTATGCAAGTCACTTTCAATCTAAAACTTCCAGCCTCAATTATGTTTTTGTATGTAAAAGATCAACATAAAATGATAAGCTAGAGTAAGAATTCAAAAGGAAATGCATATAATGAGCATTATTGATTATTATTACTTCCTGAGTAGGAAAGGCTATATCTATAGGTAACACAGTCGATGCCACATTTTCAACTGACTGTTAGTAGCCGAACAGTAGTAATGTAGGAGCAGATCTCTGTGATGGAGTCTAATGACAAGGTTCTTCCGGTTCCAAGTGTATTTTATTTGGAACCAGTTATCATGAGAACCTGTGAAGTACATTTTTGTATGTACCAGGTGGTATATTTTATATTTTAATATTTATGTTCGAACTAAGTATTCATTGTGCAGGTGTTGTTTAGATTGTACGTTATATGGTATTTTATATCCAGGGCTTGAGTATTTTGTAAAGCATGGTGTGATAACCTGAAATGGTAATTTGTTCACAAGTTTTTATTTCTATTATTTATTTTTTAATTGTATGATTAACCAAGTTTTTATTGTTTTATTACGGTTTGTATGATGATTTAGATATCTTGCTTTAAGGTGAACACCTTTGGCACGACAGATTCCATCTGAAGATAACATAGAACAAATCTGCATGGTGTTCATCTCTAGCTTATTGTTCAGAGCACTACTTCACCCGCAACAGCTAATTGAAGAATGCCATCTATCTCCAATACACTGTCCTTTACAGAGCAAGCAACCAGGGACAAACTTTGGTTGTGTTTGCACCAAGTGGACTCTCCACACTGGTTGTAACATTTTTCACTAAGTGAAAACCTTGGTTGCGAAAGTCATCTGTTCAGTCAACTCCGTAGATTGTGGTGACGCCTAGATATTGTTTTCTCGTAACATGTATCCTTTTACAATCAAGTAAAGTTTCACTAGTGTGTGAAAATTGATGATATTCCCATCCAAACACTTTTTATGTATAGTTTGGTTGATATCTCCTTTCCCCTTGACGTTCACCAACTCTCAATACAAGGCTCTTAAAATTAGCATGCTGCATCCTGACAAGTTCTTGGTCAAGTTTCCGCTAGGAGCGTTTTTTCAACCAAGCTTAGGTATATTTGTTTAGGTTTCTGTTCGTTCTCTTCCAATGCTATATAAGTGTGTCCCATTCCGCTGTGAATTCCCTACAACTTTAATTGCTTTAGCCCAATTCTATAAATGGGGTTGTTTCCTCCCAATGCCAAACTGAGTTGGTAGCTTTGTATCGTAGGGTTCACCTTGATGCGGTTCAAACTTGTCAATTCTGATCTTCACACTCCGGCTGGTGACTGTTGGAGGCAAACAAAGCCAGTTTGCTGGAAACCTGTTTGAACTCCGGTTGCATAGTGAGACCGGGAACTACAAGTTTTTTCTGAAGAAAAAGCGCAAGGTGGGGTTTGTCTGAGAACCCGCTATAAGCACTTGGATGAGATCATGATTCTACCGGTTGTGGATAAGCTATAGTCTGACTTGCTTCAACATTTTGCCAATTGCTTGAGTCTTCCCTGAACCAATAAGTCTCACAATCATCTATGTAAAAGGAAATCGCATCCTCGCATAAAAACGTTTAGTATTACCATCCATGATGAATAATATGTTCGTCATCCTCCGATAGTTTCATATGTGATTCGATCGGAAGAGGTTTCACTTTTTTGTAATTCTCTCATAGCGCTTTCATGTACACTAAACTCAGTAACGCCCATAAAGGTGAAAAATCCTATGAAAAATACCAATATTGTCATAAGTATTAGCACTTTTTGTTTCAGACTTGGTGAAACATCTACAATTTCACTCATAGTACCATCAACAGTATTGTTTTATTCATCATCCTCATTTCCATATCTTCCTCCATTGACATCTTACCTATCAATAGCAATACAATAGTACAGGACTTGATTTTTATACAATACTCAAACCCCCCAATTTAAATTGTCATACAAATCCTAATAAAAACAACCCTTTACACAATAAATACTCAGTTAATCATACAAAATAAACTAATGACAAAAAAACTGGTGCAAAAAAAATGCCCTCTTAGGTTCTCATACTATGTTTATAAAACACTCAAACCCATGATCTAAATCACCATACAAATCACAATATAACCACTCCTTGCACATTAAATACTTGGTTCAGACATGGCTATTTAAAATTAAATTATAACAAGTGGTGCACACAAAAGGGTGTATCACAGGTTCTCATGGTAGCTTGTGCAAACAAAAAGACACTTGGAACCAGGAGAACCTTATCCTTAAACTCCATCACAAAGATCTTCTCCTACAAAACAACTTACAGAAAACTTAATAATAAAAATTGGTCATTTGCAGGAAAATTTGCCATGAAATAATTATTTTACAACCAACTACAGGTAACACACTTTATTGAGTATTTTTGAAGATTTTAGAGTTGTCTATTTCTGCGCACACACTGTACTTACACTCTAGCATCCTTATATCAGCCATTAGATGGTCAAAATGGTCGCAGTCAATGATACCTAAGTTACCAACCCTGCATGTGAATCAATGCCGACCCTGTACAGAACAGTGTGGACCCTGTAGGAAGCTATACTGATCGGGTATGAGTCATTACCGAGCTTGCAGGGAGGGCAAAAAGTGATTCAGCATGGACTGAGAGTTGTAAAGTAGCCTGGGAGGAGCAGGAAGCCGTATCTTGGAAATAACCACCAGTAAACGGGACAAAAAGACAAGATCAAAGGCTAGTAAAGACCAAAGACCAGGGGCAGGAAGTAGCTAGAACTGTGATTGGCTCTGTAGCTTATAACTCCCGCTACCCTTAAATGGCGCCATACTTATTTTGCCATATTTATTTTGCCACCTGATTCGTTTTCCAGTTATATTTGATTGTTCATTTGTTCATTCTGGATTATTCTAATATGATTGGTTGCTATTGAGAATCACTTCCTGTCACTTCCTGTAAACTGCCTATAAAAGGCAGAACTTGTGTTTGATAGATCAGTTGTAATGTGCCTTTTACTAATCATTTTATTCTGGACGAATAAATGCATAGTTACGCCGCAGCACTGAGTTATGCGTCTGAGCCGAGGGCACCTTACTGGTTGTACAGTTGTAGATAGTTGTCCACACATCTCTCGGTATCATACCAACCTGCTGTTGTAACAGGTTGAACGACAACTGGTGGCAGCTTACTTGTCGGATCGCTGCCGACTCTAGTTAGTGGTTTTTAAGCCCCGAAAATCCACTACACTATTTGTCACTCATTCCAACTTCTTCTTGTTATCATCATTCTTATAGTTTGTTTGTGAGTTCAACACACTATTACATCAACATTATTGACTTTGTGAGCGATAATAATTATAATTGTATTTTATGTAATTGTTTATTTATTGTTATCTTCATAGATGATTTGACAATTATTATTTTTACATGCTGCTTAAGTTCACCATATGTACACATACGATTAAATTATTTTCTGTTATTATATAAGCTAGAAGTTACAAGAAACACAATTTCACTTGGAAAAATGAACAAAAGAAGTATTTTTGAGATTGCATTAGTACTAAAGTTTTTTGTATGACTATAATTATTGCATGTGTATGTGGTTATGGTGAGTCTGCCATTCCACTAATACTATTATGTGAGTCATGGGCTAACAGAAACAGTAGTAATACATTATGATGCAGCATGATTCTCTGATCTCTGAGTACTTGAGTGCATCCAATTAGTTGCTTTCTTCTAACTTCCAGCAGTCCAATACGCAATCAGCGCAGCACACGAGCGTCTTCAACTAGGTGAGTTTTCAAGCAAACATCCTTGAAAAGAACGGTAGTCATTGTGATGTTCACCTAAATCGTCGACAAGTTTTAGATTAAGTTCAACACCAGTGTTTGAATCACATCCAAGATTTGTATTATTGAAATTGTTATAAGGGTTATTTAAACTTTTTTAAACTATATACCATACAAAAAACTCAAACACCCATTTGGTGGGTGTTTCCATCATAGCTGCGAACAAACATAAGTGAAGAATAACCAAACTTACACAATTCCTTGGCAGCAGAGCTCTATGCAACAAAATAGCCAAGCAATGCCTGTACTATTATTGTCATGAGACACAACTCCAAATGAACCAAAAAGAACAAAAAAAAGACCTATGATAATGGTATCATCATTAAATTGAATGATACAGACTACAGAGCCAAAGCTGATGGTATTTTCAATAAAATGACTTGGAGACTTAACAGTTACTACTCTACAAATTAATTTTTTAAATCAGCCTTTGGAGGTTAAAAAACATATCATGGCGTAGAATCATATCTTGCAGTCACATTAATGGTAATCTTTGTTGTCTCTCATTGATAGTTACTGAGAAAATGAGTTTTAAAAATGACTCTCTCTGCACCAAAATTATTGATACATTAGAGAGAAATCCATGACGCATGACCGAGCGGCGCGTTATTAATTAGCGGTTAGTTACTAATTACTTCATTGTAATAATATATAAAAAACAGAAATGCGTTTTTATTTGGAGAGGGAATTATTAAATCTATTTTCATACCTCCAGATGTAAATGATCTATAACAAATAGTATATCAACAGGTCGGTAATCTGATAGGCTGGTGATATAACATAAACTAAAATCCTGAGGTACCATGGCGCACTGGGAAATCTCACGTTTACAACGTCATTTCCAAACAATTTTTCCTGAAACTACAGATATGTAAGAAGTGCAGTGGTTGGTTAATCTGGTCCAGTTTAGTGTATCCTATTAAACCCTTTTAAAATTTTGTTTATAGCAGCATGTGGTCCCAAGTTATTGAAAATTTAGTAATTCCCGAATATTTGAAAACTGAAAAAAACCGGGTGATACAAATATTTATATCAATGCTTTTGACGTGTAACGTCATATTTCGTGATCAATTTGTAGAAGCTAACTACTCCATCAAACATAAATTAAAAACACAACACATGAATTTGACACATCAGGAGGCCGGAGGCATCCGAGCCTCAACAGGTTTTTAATTTGAGGTTCAACTCTCCAATAAACTTGCGGCTTTGATCTCAAAAGAAGATACCAAACTTTTAAAGCAACTGCCTTCCGTGTGATAAAAACAAATCATTGATTCTATAATAACTTTGCTTGCTTTCAGCTCCTCAATTTGGTAACACAAATTTCAGACTAAATAGTTCAACAGTTGGATGTGTGAAGTTGTCTTGGGATCAACCCCAGTATCCAGGGGGACCACAACAGATCTATCAGGTACATTTACTTACTTTTTTATTTGCTTTTCCTTTACTGTAAGGTAACAACTAAGACAATTATCTCTAGTTGATGTTACAATTCCATGTTTCAACGCGCAACAAATTTAATTGCCAAATTTTAACGTTCAAAGGGAAGCATAAGCAGCAAATGGTCTATGAACAGCGTAAGCAATTGGCAGTAAAATTTCCTTAAAAATCTTTGTTGCTGCGGTCGGTGAATTGATTCACTTAGCTTTAAACCGAATGCAGCTTTCAATATTAATAGCATTTTGCCGCTGGTATGTAATAACATATCATGAAATCTTAAAAAGCAAGAATATGAGGATCAAAAATGGACAATAACTCCATTTTGTTTGTCTTTTCCCTGTGAAACAGAGCATAACAAGTGGTGCTGTAGCTTTATTGTCAGTCATTGAAGTTTACAAAAGATTCAACCAACACTGAGTTGATAAATCAACATATCAAAGTTAAAAAGAATTTTGTTAATAAAATCAGGATTAACGATGTAGCCATAGGATTTTATTGCTATTTGACTGGTTAGCAGCAAATAGTAGTAGTAATATATGAGCAGATCTCCCTACCAAGTGTTTTTTTGTGGGGTCATAATCTGGGGTGATGCAATGGGTTACGGCGTTGAATGAATTCGCCGAGTTTATATTGTGTTTTATTTGAGGGGTACTTGAGTGGCATTTGAGTGGCATTTAAGTTGCATTCGAGTTTTGATTATTATTTTACTTAATTTGAACTTATATGGTATATACATTTTGAATGTATGGCATTTAAGTTTTGATAATTTCTTTTCATAACTCGAGCTCATATAGCATCTTGAGAGAGAGGAGAGAGGAGATGTATCTACCTTGAATAAATTCATTGATTAAAAGCGAATCAATGTATGACTATATACATTTATTACATAATAAGTAGGGGCAAAATCTCCTCATATAATATAGCTAGATACATAATTCGAACTCATATATACATTGAATGCTATAAAATATATCGGATGATAAAGTTAAATATTCATCTATTCTTTATCGATATTTATAAGGATGATGAAAGATTTTTTGTATTTTATATACATATATATATAGTTATAGTAACTGTGGTAAAAGAAGTCTATTATGAAGGTTTTTATTTAAGCCAAAGTAGGCTCGGTAGATACTCCATCAGAACACACTCGTCTTTTAGCATAAAAATATGTGAGACCTCGTTTTATTTGGTTGTATGTCAACATTTTTTTATCCTTTACTACAAATCCTTGATTTTTACCCATAAACGACTTTTTTGTGTTCAATACATTTAGATAACTGTCTTTGTTCAATTGATTAATTCGTTTGTTCAAACCTTTTGAGCTAAACTTGTTTCCTTTTTCTCCCCAGCAGTAATAGGATTTAGAGTTAAGCGCAACAATTCCATCTCCGGTAAATTCCTCTTTAAACAGCCCAGGTGTTCTTTTTCCGTGTTTTAGTACTTTTTCACAACAGTCTTGCGTGCTCCATTCTAAACCCATTGTTTTGGTTCTTAAAAACTCATCCCTATGTTTGTCACAGTATGGGCGTGGAAACCAATCACCATATTCATTGTAAAACTCTTTTTTCATACTTGGTTTTACCAGTGTTTCTAATGTTCCGCTCAACGCCATGTATGCGCTATCTGTATCCATTTCAACATATTGGAAATCACTTCTGTCAATATATCTATAAATAAAAAGTTTGTTTCGATTTCAATTATTTGGAAGTTTTACTTACTTACACATAATAATGGTAGGGAATTAGGTTTTACTTACTTATCCATAAAGTCGTAGTAAAACTGTAGCATTCTCAGTTTAGCATACTGTAGCACGGAGAAACCCAAGTGTACTGGAACATTCATAGTTAGCTGAAATGATGGTGATACTGATTAGCAAAGTAAACTTGTGGAATATAAATTTTGAATTGCAAAATAATTGTTTTAAAACTTACTAGCTGTTTACAGGTTACGATTTCATAAAAATCATCTGCTATCTCTTCCATGGCGATAAATTTGTTTCCTCTGATACGAAATGAAGCTTTTCTGGCGCCTTCGATGAACTTGATGGTGGTATGTTTTTCTTTATCAGTGATTGTTTTTCCATAAGCAGCATTTCCTACCAACTTGCTAGTAGTAGCGAGTAATTCTTGACTAGGGTCTGCATCTCCCATTCTCCTAGCGTCTGAAACCGATGTTCCAAAAGCTTCAAAAGCTTTTCTAGGAATATATTCTATTAGCTGATAAACTTTGGTGACTTTCAATCCTTGTTTCAAGTACCATTTCAACAAAGGACTCATTAGCAATATCTTATCTCCGTACATACTTCCAACTAATGAGCGTTGAGGAGTCTTTAAAAACCCTTCGGCTTCAGCAAAGACTTTCATTTCATCGCTCAAGTGTTCTCTGGTTAACATCGTATTTTTAAAAATCGGAGGCATTTCGGAGAACTTTTCTTCCTCTTCCTCAGGAACTTCGATGTCACATTCAACAAATCCGAAGAATTCTTCTGATTGAACTCTCTCCAACACTTCTTCTTGATTCAGCTTTTTTTCAAGTATTTTAGGGTAGAAAGAATTGTAAAACGTGTTGACAAATTTTTGTAAATTTGTATGAGTTTTTACACGCTTCATCCAGTCACACTCCCAAATCGAGATTACAGTGTAACCTAATGCTCGAAGATATTCTTCATTTTCCATCGTAGTTTTAAACAGATTTGCTTTTGATTTTCTTCCACTAGCTTGAAGCTCTTGCTCTTTAGCGTTGTTATAAGAGCAGTCGTGTCCATGCCAAAAACATCCGTGGAATTGAAAGACATAACGATTTTCAACACAGAAACCATCAACTGGTAATCCTCGCTGTCCGAGAGTAACTTCTCCTCCATTGAGCTGATGTCTGATATTGATTTTTTTTGCGAACATTTGGAACTGTAACCAGCTATGAGCTATCTTGCTAAATTTTACTGGTTCAGCGACAAAGGAGTTTTCGATTTTTCTTCTTCGAGGATAGCCAGTAGGCATTGATTGCATCATACACCATAAATAGAGCGCATTTGCATCAACTCCATAGATTCTATCACAAATCTTTGCTTCTTTTCCCAACCAATGTTCTCTAATTTTAGTTATACCTTTTTCGTGATATCTATGCATCACTAGACTTGGCCCACCAACTATATTTTTCTTTATTAGAGGATAAAGTTCTGCATTGCAGTTGTCAAGCAGACAAATTGGGAGAGTCTGACGAAACGAGTTACCAAGTTCATCAAAATTCAAGTATGTAGAGAGGTATGGAGGGGGTGGTTGAGGTGCTTTGTTAAACATCCATCGAATCGCTAATCCTGGTAAAGATATACCATCTTTTAACATATCAATCCCATGCTCTCTGTAGATCGATCTTTGTCTTTCCAACGCTTGAACAAATGGTTTTACATCCAAGTTGTTGTACCATTTTAAAAAATCCCTCATTGTCTTCATGTCGTTATTTTTCCATGCTTCTTGACAAATTATGTACTCTTCTTCACTGATATTCTTTTGTTTTAAAGAACTGTAAAAAGCTTCTCTTGGAGGTAGATGTTCTTGATTACGTTGTTCCAAGTCTTTCATCCATTCATAAGGAAAAAATCCTTTTCCGGCTTCACATTTGTATGCTTTGAGATACATTTCATAGCTATATCCAGGAGCGATGAAGTTTGTACAATCTAAAAACAAAAAAGATCCTATTCCGATAACAGGCATCTTGGTTCCTTTTTTTATAACAAAATCAAAATCTGTGTCGGAGACATCTTTCAATTTTTGAAGCAGTTTTCCTTTCATCACATTGACATCATAAGTCTGTGAATTGAAACCTAGAATAGGGAGTTATTTCATATAGCTGTACAAATCATCCAGAACTTTTTCAGCTCCTGTTCTACGTCTGAAACGATTTTTTTCAAAATCACTACGAAACTTTTCTTCAGCTTCTTCCAGTCGTTGTAATTCACCTTCTATCTGTTTTATGATTCGCGAAAATTGTTTTTCCAATCGGCTATATGATTCTTCACTAATATCATCCAAGTATTCAATGAACTTTCCAACGCATTCATCATCATCCCCATTATTGACAATACAACGCGGGTTGTTGAAGCCTGGTACATTTGAACAAATTGAAATACTTAAAAGTTTATGCTCATTCGTGTAAACGGTTGTGTCTGTATATCGATCTTTTTCGCAATTAGGTAACAAACACTCTATGTCAAATGTTGCAAAAAATGGATAGTATCTCAAGGAATCATCTGACCCGATATCTATCCCGAATTGAACCTTCAGTTTGTCGAATATTGTAGCAGTAGGACTGTATTGCCCTCCAGAAAACTGCATAGTTGTTGCCTCTGAGATTGAACATCAGTGTCTTTTCAGATTCCCCAATCTATCATAACAAGTAGAACAGGTTGGACATCTGTAGGCTTTGACATATCCTTCCAAGTTTGTAATAAGACTGAAGTGATTGATATAAAGATCCAAATATAGATTCTCCTTATAACTGGAGTTTGAATTCCAAATAACTGTTGAAGTCATATCATCATTTAAAGAAAACACTGTTATCTTCAGTTGAAATGCTCGCTCCAAAAGCAATAAATCAGCTTCTGTCACTCCTTTCCCATCACACCTTTTACCACTATCACCATAGATGAAACTATGATATTGTTGTTGATACTCCTTCACCTCCTTAATTATCGGATCTTTTGCAATTCCACCGTTTTTTTGTAGTTCTTTGTGTAATGCTAGACATCTAAAAAAACAAAAATTGTCGGTAATTCGTTTTCCTTTTGTGTTTTTTAACATGGTTCGTATGTGTCTGTTGTTAAGGAGGTGAGAGGGTAAATGCTCTGGTGGTGATCCAACTTTTCCCATTCCGAGTAGTTTGTAGAAATAATACGAAATGTTTGTGATTAACATCAATCTCCAAGTCGTATTTGGTCTCCGTCTCAAGCTATTTGTACGATGATCGGTCTCCATAACATCAACAAGGAAGTCATCAAGATCTCCTTCAGTTTCAATCAGTTTAGCTTTTGGATATACGGTAGCATTGTTTGATGATGAGTGAAAGTATCGGAGTTCACCATCATTTTTATTTTCTAGTATACAACCTACGCTACAGTTGACTTTTGCTCTCGAGCTCAATTGTCTCCAAACTTTTTTTAGCAATTCTAACACTCTTGAATCATGATAGTCATTTTGGTAGGTATCAGCTTGGTCTCTTGGAATCCCATCCCAAAGTCTTACATTTAAAAGTTCTATGACTTTTCTAGCTCTATGTTTCGTTTTCATAGCTCCCCAATATCTGGCTATCAAATCATCCCATTCTTCATCTTGAAAAGTTGGAGCTGTGCTATCATCAACAATACCTAGGGTTGATGCTCGGGTAGGTCTTTCAAAATTTAAATCTTCCATTTCTTCTTCTTCTTGTTCTTCCTCTTGTGCTTCTTCCTCTTCTTCTTCTTCTTCTTCTTCTTCTTCTTCTTCTTCTTCTTCATTTTCTATCATTGGATCATTCTCATTTTCTTCAACTATCTCCTCCACAACCGGCTCTATATCTTGAGCTATTATGCTAGTCTTTGGTGGTGAAGGCTCAGCACCAAATCCTATTTGATTGATTGTTTCATCGGGTAAACGAAAACAAATGAGATTTTCTTCTAACCATTTCCAATTCGGGGAAATTTCAGGGTTTTTTTCTTCTACATTCTCCTCCCGATAATTTAAACTTTGTCTACAATAGAAATGTTAACACATAATAGTTGTTCTATAAAACATTCACATACATTTTATATAAAATGTAACAGAAGAAAAAAATGACTTAAACACCATTATCAATTAATTTTTAAAATGGAATTAGGAAAAAAGACTCAAACATTATTATTAGTTAAGTTTTTAAAAACTTACTGTGTACTATGACATGAATTCCCAACTCCCTCTTTTACATTAATTCTCTGATATTCTGAGTCCTGTCTACAATAAAGAGATAACGCATTATTTTTGCTGATTCATGAGATGAGTATAAAAAAAAACAGCAAAAAAATTACTCTACTAATGTTATTAATGTATGATTTTAAAAACTTACTGCTTATCAAAGGCTATTGTATTTTCAGTAGTTGCTGAAACTTGAAAAGTCGAAGGTTTGTCTTGAAAAGCATTTTCAAGTTCCATCTCCATTTCATTTTCATATTCAGCATTGCATTCATCATTCATGTATTCATTATCAGCGTTTGAAAAACTGATATCATTTTGATTTTTCATGAGCCATTCCCATTCCTTATGTATGTCTACATGAGTATCATCCTCTTCTGTTTCCATAGCACTATAATAACAATAAAATCATTACTTTTTAATAGAAGTGACAATAGCACATAAAAAGGTAAGTTAAATGTCTCAGCTAATAAATTTTACCTTGTGAATAAAACTCCTAGTAGTCAGTTGGTATATTATATAGTAGATGTTGAGGCTTCAGTTACTGTTGTTAGAACGAGTGATTTATTATGTGAAAGCATTACTTTTTAAGTAGACAAAAACTTAAGTGAGATAATTAAGACAGATAATTAAGTCTTAGCTTCAATGAAAATTTTCAAATTCACACAGAAAAACTTTTAATAGTCAGTGGCTGTAGTAGTAGATGTTGCTCATCCGATCACTGTTGTAGAACTGGATGCTTTCTGTGTGAAAACAGTGGCTCTTAAATAGGTAAAGTTGCACTGGTTGAACTCTATGAATACCAACCTTCTTTATAATATAACTATGAATCAGAATTTTGTCCACGCGAAAACCAATGCTTTCGCGGGAATAAACAATTTATTTTCACGCGAATGGAAACCGTTGCTTTCGCGGGAATAAATAAATTATTTTCACGCGAATAGAAACTGTTGCTTTCGCGGGAATACAAATTTTATTTTCACGGGGATACAAACCAATGCTTTCGCGGGAATAAATACTTTATTTTCACGCGAATGGAAACTGTTGCTTTCGCGGGAATAAATAATTTATTTTCACGCGAATAGAAACTGTTGCTTTCGCGGGAATACAAATTTTATTTTCACGCGGATACAAACCAATGCTTTCGCGGGAATAAAGACTTTATTTTCACGCGAATGGAAACAGTTGTTTTCGCGGGAATAAATAATTTATTTTCACGCGAATAGAAACTGTTGCTTTCGCGGGAATACAAATTTTATTTTCACGCGGATACAAACCAATGCTTTCGCGGGAATAAAGACTTTATTTTCACGCGAATGGAAACAGTTGTTTTCGCGGGAATAAATAATTTATTTTCACGCGAATAGAAACTGTTGCTTTCGCGGGAATACAAATTTTATTTTCACGGGGATACAAACCAATGCTTTCGCGGGAATAAATACTTTATTTTCACGCGAATGGAAACTGTTGCTTTCGCGGGAATAAATAAATTATTTTCACGCGAATAGAAACTGTTGCTTTCGCGGGAATACAAATTTTATTTTCACGGGGATACAAACCAATGCTTTCGCGGGAATAAATACTTTATTTTCACGCGAATGGAAACTGTTGCTTTCGCGGGAATAAATAATTTATTTTCACGCGAATAGAAACTGTTGCTTTCGCGGGAATACAAATTTTATTTTCACGCGGATACAAACCAATGCTTTTGCGGGAATAAAGACTTTATTTTCACGCGAATGGAAACAGTTGTTTTCGCGGGAATAAATAATTTATTTTCACACGAATAGAAACTGTTGCTTTCGCGGGAATACAAATTTTATTTTCACGGGGATACAAACCAATGCTTTCGCGGGAATAAATACTTTATTTTCACGCGAATGGAAACTGTTGCTTTCGCGGGAATAAATAATTTGTTTTCACGCGAATAGAAACTGTTGCTTTCGCGGGAATACAAATTTTATTTTCACGTGGATACAAACCAATGCTTTCGCGGGAATAAATACTTTATTTTCACGCGAATGGAAACCGTTGTTTTCGCGGGAATAAATAATTTATTTTCACGCAAATAGAAACTGTTGCTTTCGCGGGAATACAAATTTTATTTTCACGCGGATACAAACCAATGCTTTCGCGGGAATAAATACTTTATTTTCACGCGAATGGAAACCGTTGTTTTCGCGGGAATAAATAATTTATTTTCACGCGAATAGAAACTGTTGCTTTCGCGGGAATACAAATTTTATTTTCACGTGGATACAAACCAATGCTTTCGCGGGAATAAATACTTTATTTTCACGCGAATGGAAACCGTTGTTTTCGCGGGAATAAATATTTTCACGCAAAAGCATTGGTTTGTATCCGCGTGAAAATAAAATTTGTATTCCCGCGAAAGCAATAGTTTCTATTCGAGTGAAAATAAATTATTTATTCCCGCGAAAACAACGGTTTCCATTCGCGTGAAAATAAAGTATTTATTCCCGCGAAAGCATTGGTTTGTATCCGCGTGAAAATAAAATTTGTATTCCCGCGAAAGCAACAGTTTCTATTCGCGTGAAAATAAATTATTTATTCCCGCGAAAACAACTGTTTCCATTCGCGTGAAAATAAAGTCTTTATTCCCGCGAAATCATTGGTTTGTATCCGCGTGAAAATAAAATTTGTATTCCCGTGAAAGCAACAGTTTCTATTCGCGTGAAAATAAATTATTTATTCCCGCGAAAACATTGGTTTTCGCGTGGACAAAATTCTGATTCATAATTATATTATAAAGAAGGTTGGTATTCATAGAGTTCAACCAGTGCAACTTTAGCTATTTAAGAGCCACTGTTTTCACACAGAAAGCATCCAGTTCTACAACAGTGATCAGAGGAGCAACATCTACTACACTTTCCATTGCAACTACTAGAAACTTTCTCTTTATAAAAGGTAAAATTTAAAAAACTTATTATTCCCTACCTAACAAAGATCAAAATTAGTTTAGCTATAATGTAAAGTATGAAATAAATAATCTTTTAGTTCCACATGAAAAGCTGAATTATATGTTATTTCTTTCTTTTTTAGAACACTATGGAGGATTTCTCTGCTTCTTACACGGATTTAAAGCCAATCGAAAACAAACAAAGAACGTTCAAAACACCCAAAAGAAAAAACTCTAACTCTGTCACAAAAGAAGCAGCGATAAAGAGACGAGCTCTTCCAAAACTGGTTTTACCCACAACATCAAACAATATGGAACAAAAAGAATTGCTCACTGATGCTGACAGAGCTCTCAAGATGGCCAAATCTCTCCAAAAATGGAAGGCATGTGATTTGAAAAAGATTGGAGGGTTTCTTACACTAGCATCACTTCCTGTTCCATCAGTTTTGCAAATCGTTTCTATTGAACAGAGTACTGGTGCATACGGAAACTACTACATTCTCACTTATCTTGATAATTCAACTGGAGCGAGTTTTCAGAAAGTTGTTTGTCCAAGTAGAGTAGTTGAAAGCTTCAATGTTGATAACTACCCATTACCTTTCAACATTTTGTACTTGGGTGAGATGGAAAACTCAAAAAAAACCAGAGACTACTTACTACAATGTCAAACGTATCAGTACAAAACGATTAACCACAATGGAAGCTACTGCTGAAGCTGAAAAACTGAGAAAAATGAGTGAAGAAGAACTCAAACTCGCTTACGACATCGAGTATCTCAGTAATTTCAAAGATCGTTCCATTTTTGCTTACATCGAAGTTGTAGAAAGATTCATTCCTTTCCGATTCAATGGAGAAGAATCCATTGTAAATTGCATTCGCTATGTTGCTGAAAAGAATGGAAAAAGAGAGACGAGAACGCTTTTACTACCAATCAGATATAACGAGGAAGCTAAAAGATGTGTACCTGGTGTGATGATTTACAAAGGAAAAAACAGAGTAAGAATGGAAATCCTATTCCATACCACAATGTTGTCTTCATTTCTTCAACCAACGCTAGTGATTGGGAGCAATATTGCACACAAACAAGTTCCAATGAGGTGCTAACAAAAACGAATAATGAGGATGAAGTTCTTAAGGAATTCCTAGAAAACGAATTACAAGATTTTGATGAACCACTTGGTGTTGATGGTATGTAAACTCAATATCAAATGCTGACAACAGGTAGTCTCAAGCGGATAATGAATGAATAAAAAAAAGCCTGTGTATTCATTGACATTACAAGTTGTACTGTTTTGTATTACTTACTATTTACCGACTCTAACTATATTATATGGAAAGATTTTCCCTACTTATTATACAATAAGTCTATATAATCATATAATAATTCATGGAAAAGTCTAAAGGTTCTCAGGTGATTAACTCACCAAAAGTTCCGGTTTTGCAAAACATTTGAAGATCTTTCTATCCTAAGCATTATACGAGTGACTGTACTTTTTTATCCAGTTGAAATATCTAAAAACTTCAGTAACTTAGTATTTACTGACTCTAGCTATATTATATGAGATTTTCCCTACTTATTACACAATAAATGTATATATTCACATATTCTTTCATTTTTAATCACTGTATTTATTCAATGTAGATATATTTCCTCTCTCTCCTCTCTCTCAAGATATCGTATGACTCGGAATTACAAAAAATTATCAAACCTTAAATGCCTCACATTCAAAATCTAGACATCCTACGAGTTATAATTATGTATACAATTATGTAAAAAATTATCATAACTTAGATGCCATACATTCAAAATCTATATACCATATAAGTTCAAATTAAGTAAAAAATAATCAAAACTCGAATGCCACTTAAATGCCACTCAAATGCCACTCAAGTACCCCTCAAATAAAACACAATATAAACTCGGCAAATTCATTCAACGCCGTAACCCATTGCATCACCCCAGATTATGAACCCACAAAAAAACACTTGGTAGGGAGATCTGCTCATATATTACTACTAATAGTATTTGAGGAAATGTCATGAGATAAATAACTACACGTTGTTAGTTCAGCAAGAATATGATAGGTTAAACATATGTTTAAAATATATGTGGAAATAAACAATGGGTGAAGGTTGGCACATAGACAAACGCTGAACAATTTGTACAGTTATACTTTGATTGTGGCCACACATCCGGTTTATATATTTTATCAAAAACTTTCTTTTCTCAACTCTAATAAGCTGTATTGGTCAGATTGGGATTCTAAATGTCAAAAATGCGTCAAGCCTACCTCTAATTCAAAGAACTTTTGGACTGGAAGTTTTGTAGTGGGTTTTGGGGGCTGAAAATCACTAGCTGAGGTTGGTAGCGTGTTGCCACCAGTTGTTAGTTTAACCTGTTACAACAACAGGGTCGGTGATGTACTGCACAAATACAGGATAGAGTGTCTCTACTCCACAACCAGTTGTGAGCCCTCAGCTCAGACGCATAACTCAGTGCTATTGAGTACATATTGTAACGGTTTTCCTCATGTTAGAGGAGGAAGACGGTTACAGGTACTGGAAGAGTGCTTTTGTTTACTGGCATACTCTGCTCTTCGTGGTAGCGATGGTTACAGAGTGTTAAGGCAGTATGGTCTCTCTGATACTGAGAGTACTGAATGCTGCTAACTAGCAGACAGGGCTAAGTTCGGCACCCGGCCAAACAGATTCTACAAGTTTAACAGGGTATCAATACTTTATTCTTACTTGCTACTGAACCAACACACAAAAATGAATACCAAATATCAGCGTAAAAGGAGTAATAAGTCTCTAATGCGCATTGAATGAAAGTTCTATGTATCTGTCAGTTGAGTCCTCTTGGCTGGTCGTTACTACACTGAATCCTAAGCGTCTTTTTCTAAGCTCCTTCCAAGGTATTCCTCCTGGTAGTTCCTAACGATTCCTTAGCTTCTGAGACTGGTGCTGGCTGGCCTTGAACGCTAGCTAAGACACACGAACAGTAACTAGGCAATACTAGTTCGAGACACTAACTCTATCTACTAAGAGTATCCATCTGTATCTGCCCTGCTGGGCTGCATGCAGTGCTATATAAAGGGTGTAAAAAATCATGTAGGGCATAAAAGTATATGATTGGCTAATATAATTGCACAACAAAAACAAGATAACGCGTGAAACGTGTCAAAAGTTAGTAATAAGTTTAGGGACGGGAAAGTCCTTCCTGCGCTTGACTTCAGTGAAGTGATAGCTTAGCTGTACTCCTGAGCACTCAGGCATGTCGTCTTGTAGTATAGGCTCTTGTATAAGTATGGTTGATTAAATATGTAGTTAGCACAGGCTGATGATTTCAGCCCTGTGCAATTCCATTGCAATTTGTATTTATTCCTCAAAAACGAAACGAGTGAGTAAAAGACCAAATAAAACTTACAGACAAAATTCTGCCTTTTAAAGGCGTTGCGCAGGAAGTGACTAGCCAATCACACAACAATATTGCAACATTCAACAATGAATACGAGTAAAAAACTACATAGCAAATAAGATTAACAATATGGGCTTAAAGGTAATAGGCGCCCTGTAGTAGTAGTTGGAGTTAGAGACTT